>CM070029.1:4120443-4231745 GCA_036247105.1 Cirrhinus mrigala | reverse complement strand
AATATCTTTTTATACAATACTAGTATAGTATAATATTAACAAACAATAATATTAACACATGTATATATTAATAATTATTTTGCGATTGTCTGGTGAACATATTAGAATCCTTTATTATAAAACAATTTTAATAAACATAATTTATAATTCTAATAATATTTAAAGAATTTTAAAACAACAACAATTATAATAATATTTATTATATTTTTTGCGAACATCTGGTGAACATTAAAAACGTTTTTTTATTTGAAACAAATCTGTTTTTATATAGTAGCAGTAGTAATCATAATGTTTTTATTAAAAATAATGTTAACTAATGTAAATATTAATAATTACAATAATATTAATGCTATTTTAAAAGAACAACAACCACAAGAATAACAGGATAATAAGAGTAATTATTATGATTATTGTTATTATTATTATTATTATTATTATTATTATTATTATTATTTTTGGTGAACTTCTGATGAACATAGTATTATAATATTAAAACAGCTTCAAAACAACACTAACATTAAAAACATGATAATGATTGTTGTTGTTGTTGTTGTTATTACTTGGTGAACTGGTGAGCATCTTAAATTAAAATTTGTTTATAATTTTAAATTAAAAACATCTGTTTTTATTGCATTTAATATATTTAATTTTTTTAATCAATATTAACTGTATTAATTAAAATAATGTTTAAATATTTAAAAACAACAAGATATAATAATATACTATATATATATATATATATATATATATATATATAAAGCTAATACATTATTGTAGTGCTTCATTATTATAATACATAACTTGCTCTAAATGATAATAGTAATATGCAAATAAATAGTTTGCTATATAAATAATAATAATATGTAAATAAATTTAATGCTTTATTACCATAAATATTTTGCTATATAATAATAGCAATAATAATAATAATATGCAAATAAATAATTTTAACGCTTTATTACCATAAATATTTTGCTATATAATAATAATAATAATAATAATAATAACAACATTAATATGTTAGTAAATAATTGTAATGCTTCATTACCGTAATTAATTTGCTATATAATAATAATACTAATAATAATAATCATCATCATCATAATCATAATCATAATAATATGTAAATAAATAAATGTAATGCTTTATTATCATATTTTGCTATATAATAATAATAATAATAATAATATGTAAATAAATAAATGTAATGCTTTATTACCATAAATATTTTGCTATATAGGTTGTTTGCACATGACGTCATTACTGTGGCGCGAAATGCAGCTGGAGGGCAGGAAGTGATTTTTCTCCATAGGAATCACTAGCAGAAACTCAAAATGCCTGTGTTTTGCGTTGTTTATGGATGCTCAAATCGGTCAAACCGAGAAACCACAAAAGAGCTTTTATCATGTATGAAAATTTCTTGTTCATAAGGGGGGAAAGGCAAGAAATTGACTGAAAACCGCAGGAAAAAGTGGCTTGTAAACCTCCGTCTGTGGTCAGGAGGAGAGTCAGATAATGCTTGTGTGTGCAAATGGTTAAGAAAAGATATAATAATACGTTAAGATGTTAATAAAGAAATATATAAATAGATACAGCGTGAGACAGTGAGAATTCACTTAATGCTAAACGCCACACGTAGACACAATATAAGATATTATATTTGTAGTTTCGAGAGCGTCATTGATTATAACGGAACATTGTGAGATTTCAAGTGAGTGACAGCTTTTTAGTGACTATACCGAAGCGCTATTTGCTCGCTTTCTATAAACAGTTCGGAATTTTAATAAAAGTTTCGCATTGCGTGCTGCTAACAGGACCAATAGCCACAAAACCGAGCAAATAGCGCTTTCATATGGTCACTAAAAAGGAAAGGACGTCTGTCAAAAAGCTGTCACTCACTTCAATTTATCGCAATCTCACAAGGTCCCATTGTAATCAACTGCAAATATAATATCTTATTTACATTGTATCTACGTGTGGCATTTAGCATTGAGTGAATTCTCAGCATCTCACCCTGTATCTATTTACATATATCTTAATATTATTATATCTTTTATTAACCATTCGCGCACACAGGCGTTATCTGACTGTCCTCCTGACCGCAGACGCAGGTTTACAAGCCACTTTTCCTTGCTTTTTTTCAGTCAATCCTTGCCTTTTCCTCCTTAAGAACAGCAAATTTTCATACACGATACGAAATGAAATTTCTCGGTTTGACCGATTTCCATAAACAGTCATTTTGAGATTCTGCTATTGATTCCTATAGAGAAAAATCACTTCCTGCCCTTCATCTGCATTTCGCGCCTCCTCAGAATCACGTGATTGCAAACAACCTATAATAATAATAATAATAATAATATATAAATAATTAATTTTAATGCTTCATTACCATAAATAGTTTGCTATATACTACTACTAATAATAATAATAACATGCAAATAAATAATTTGCTATATAATAATAATAATAATAGTAATAATAATAATAATAGTTTTTGATATTTTATTTAATTTCCATTAAACAAAAGCATATAGTGGGCAAAGTCTGTTAAGCTCCAAAAAGGACCTTAAATGTACAGCAATGAGACGTGTGAATATAGCGCACAAGTTGTATGCTAGCTTTGGGATGACACAGGGTAAGAAAATGACAGAACTTACATTTTTGGCTTGACAAGAATGGTGACAAGCTTGTTAAATCTGTTGCTTGTTAAATCAGTTTTTGGGTCACAAGGTACTTAAAGAGATTCAACAAGACAGCATTTATAGCAAGTCATCCTTGAGCAATGCATTAGCAGAAATACAACAGACGATAATACCGATTTAATCAACATGCTTTAAATAAATATTTTGCAAGAACCGAGGAGTTCCCTGTGGGGCCAGTTTTAATAATCTATTAACTAAGTTCTTGTAATTCTCAGCCTTCATAATTTCCCAACATCCCATAAACAGATGTTATGCCATGTTTACATTATTTGTCAAATGGCCCCGTTTCCTCGTTGTTTATGGAAAACGGGGGCAGAGACGGGGCATGTTTCAACATCTCCTCTAATGCTGCGACAACAGATAAATGCACAATATGAATGCAAAAATGAGTCAGCGTAAACCTCTGCAAGATGAAAGGAAAGATGAACATGAAGACACCTGTAAACTAAACGTTTCTGTCTGGCTTTAATCACTTGAAGATTCACGCCAGGTTTCGCTCAGCCTAAGGTTACAGCAACAGTGTCCTGCTAAATAATATCAGTTAAACTGGGACGGACGGAAAGAGAAGGAGAGAAATGAAATGTGTACGGTGGGGTGATGTGTTTATGACGGGAGGAGGAACAGGAAAGACATTCTGAAGGTCCATGTTTGGTTTGAGACGCATGATAAATTATACACACGTGTAGAGTATGAATGGAGCTCAACAGCTGTTATCAGTACATCAGATAAAACGGAGGCAACGTCTGGAAAACATCACGTCTCCGTGTACTTGATGGCACAAACACACGTTTACTTGCATCAGGACAGATCATAGACTTTTTTAAAGCAAATCGTAAATTGCACAAACTTTTTCTGCACTTAGATGAATAAGAAGGAATAAGAAGAAGAATCTGAATAATTTCTTCAATTACAGACACCCCTGAATTTCCCCAAAGGGTGATTGTCAAATTTCTGAGACCAGTTTTGTCCCTAAAAACTGACTACACATACTTTCTTCCACTCTTACCATATCTTAATAATCCAGACCAAATTATGCACATCATAAAGAAAAATAGTTTTTAAATAATAATAATAATAATATTAATAATATTTTTTTTTGTCGCTGGTAAAATATAAAAAATATTATTTCTTATATATTTATGAAGATCTATAAATCTCTCTCTCTCTCTCTCTCTCTCTCCCTCACTTTCTCCATAATACATTTTTCATTCATTTTTATAAAGTTTAAGAGGTTTAAAGTTTAAGGTTTTTAAATAATAATAATAATAGTAATAATAATTATAATGGCAATAATAATAATTCTTTTTTTGCTGTTAAATATATGAAATATTATTTAAAATATATATTTATAAATATTTATAAATATCTCTATATATTTAAATTATTTCTATTAATATTATATTAACAGAAATTATTTAGAATAGTAAGAATAATAATAATAGTTTTTAATAGTTTTTATTCAAGGCTTTAAATAATAAGAAAATCAGTTATTATAGCTTTATTATTATTATTATTATTATAAATAATATAATATTTAAATAAGTAAATAAATAATTCTAGTGCTTTATTATTATTATAAATAATTTCTATTCTTCTTCTTCTTATTATTATTATCATCATTATCATCATCAGTTAAAATCTTAATAAATTCTTTATTAAAATATGTATTTATTATAAATATATGATCAATCTTTATAAATATATTATAAACAATATTTGTGTATTATTATGATGATGATGATGATTTAAAACCTTAAATAAACTTTACAAAAGTAAAAATGTAATATAAATATTTTTTATAAATATATAGAGATATTTATAAATCTTTATAAATATATTTTAAATAATATTTTATATATTTTTTTATATAATATTATATAATATAATTATTGCCATTATTATTATATATTCATACTATAAGTTTATTTTTATAATGTTTTTTTATTTAATGTTTTAAATAATAATAATAATAATAATAATAATAATAATAATAATAATAATACGCCAATATTATTTATAATATATTTATTATGATTGATCATATATTTATAATAAATGCATATTGTAATAAATAATTTATTAAGGTTTTAAATACTACTACTACTACTACTGCTAATGAATTTTTTTAATACATTTTTTTATTCAAGGTTATAAATAATGAGAAAATCAGTTATTATAGTGCTTTATTATTATTATTATTATTATTATTATTATTATTATAAATAATTTCTATTAATATAATATTTAAATAAGTAAATAAATGATTATAGTGCTTCTTTATTATTATAAATAATTTCTAATAATATTTCTGTTATTTTTATGCTTTGTTGTTATTATTATTATTATTTTATTAATTAAATTATAGTTTATTGTTACTGTTAAAAATACATAATTTTTTTTTATATATTTTTATATATTTTATATTTATAATATATTCAAAAGGATAGATATTTATAAAGATTTATACTATATTTATATTATATTTATATTTATACTATATATAAATGTATATTTTTAGTGTTCTATTAAAGATTTTAAATAACAGTAATAATAATATTTTAATAAATAAGATACTAAATTCTGATAGCACTTTAATAATAATTATAATTATTATTGTTAATATTTATATGTATTATTATTATCATTCTATATATATATATATATATATATATGTATATATATATATATATATATATATATATATATATATATATATATATATATATATAAATATAAATGTATAATATATTTATGTTGCATTAAATAATGCTTTATAGTAATAACACAATTTAATTGTACATAATAATGCCATACATTAATGTGATCATATTGGCTACATGTTTGAAAATCTGCTAGCCAGGATATAAAGTAGATTATCTGGACTAAATAATGCACATGATAACTGAAGAATGGAGAACCAGAGAGCATGGTGAAACAGAAGTGAATGACTTTAGGCAAAATCAGGCCTTTAAAAGCACACTAATAAACAATAAACTAGACAGTAGAATCATCAGTGGCTCAGGGCAGAATCAGAATCCACTGCACAGACTCCAGCGGGACCCTGCGGATCTGCCGTCTTTTTAATCATCTTCTGACGATCTATGGGCTCCTCACATCTAATAAGCTGTTTGAAAACATTTGCTTTCATTTCTAACCCAGAAGTGTCCAGTGAATTCAACTCAATGCTGATGTCTACTTCAGTCTGTTTTACGGCTAGAATAGATTCAGGTCAATGCAAAAATGTAGACTATCAAAAGCATATCTAGAAAATCACTTTTCGACATGATCAGATTTATTTTTTTTCCTGGTGGATGATAAAACAAATTCCATAGACTTCATAGACTTTCATAAAGAAACCTAGCAACACCCTAGCAACTGCACAGGCAATCATCTCTCATTTTTCACATACTATACATCATCTGATATATGATATATATGCTCACCATTATACTGCAGTGTAAACTTAAAACTAATGAAACAGCAAGAATGTTCGATATTTGACACGTTGAATGAAGGCGCTTTGTTTTTCACATTTGAAATGAAGATGTGGCAAAACATGAAAGTAGTTTGATAAGAGCAGAGAGTCAGTGACTGATAGGACCTACACACCTTGTAACACACACGCGCGCGCTCAGGTTGTCACCGCTGGTGCGAGTCTTGTAATTGGACAGAGGTGTTGGGAGCTAATGAAGCCAGATCTCGCACCTGCCACACCGCCGGGATTCTCCTGACTGCCCACTTAAATCCGCGTTGTCCCTGGGTCTTAAGGGCAAGAGTCTCTGCGCCAAACTAATGGGAAAAAAACAAGACGCTACAGGGGAGGTTCCCTGTCAAGACTGCTAAATCCCCTCCTAGAATCCTCAGCGGTCCCGGGAAAGCGTCTGGTGTCAGATATTTCAGACAAAAACGCTAAAGTGCTGCGCAAGCGAATCTGCTTTCAAACGCTGGTGAGTTTCAGTGTGAGACGGGGCCTGTCTTTGGTGACACGAGCGCAGTGTGAAAGAGTTTTAGCTGACTACCTGGATGCACTTTCCATGGATGAACGATCGCAAACGCATTCAGCAACAGATGAACATTCAGCAGTGACAGATATTAACTGTCAATTGAACACATCAGTATAGGGCAGATAATTATAAATGAGATCAAAAATATTTAGATGATAGATAGATGACAGACAGACAGACAGACAGACAGACAGATAGATAGACAGATAGATAGATAGACAGACAGATAGATAGACAGACAGGAACATGGATGGATAGACAGATAGATAGACAGATAGATAGATAGACAGACAGGTACATGGATGGATGGATAGATAGATAGATAGATAGATAGATAGATAGATAGACAGACAGACAGACAGACAGATGACAGACATACAGATAGATAGATAGATAGATAGACAGATAGATAGATAGATAAACACAAATAGACAGAGATAGATAATTAGATGACAGACAGACAGACAGACAGATAGACAGACAGATAGATAGATAGATAGATAGATAGATAGATAGATATAGATAGATAGATAGATAGATAGATAGATAGATAGACAGACAGACAGACAGATAGATAGATAGAGATGACAGACAGATAGACAGATATATAGATAGATAGATAGATAGATAGATAGTGATGACAGACTGATTGATGACAGACAGACAGATAGATAGATTTATATAGACGACAGAAAGACAGATAGATGACAGACAGATAGATAGATAGATAGATAGATAGATAGATAGATAGATAGATAGACAGACAGACAGACAGATAGATAGATAGATAGATAGATAGATAGATAGATAGATAGATAGATAGATAGATAGACAGACAGATAGACAGACAGATAGATAGATAGATAGACAGACAGACAGACAGACAGACAGATGACAGACATACAGATAGATAGATAGATAGACAGATAGATAGATAGATATATAGATAGACAGACAGACAGATGACAGACAGACATACAGATAGATAGATAGATAGATAGATAGATAGATAGATAGATAGATAGATAGATAGATAGATAGATAGATAGATAGATAAACAGACAAACAGACAGAGATAGATAATTAGATGACAGACAGATAGACAGACAGACAGACAGACAGACAGACAGACATATAGATAGATAGATAGATAGATAGATAGATAGATAGATAGACAGACAGACAGACAGACAGACAGACAGACAGACAGATAGATAGATAGATAGATAGATAGATAGATAGATAGATAGACAGACAGATAGATAGATAGATAGATAGATAGACAGACAGACAGACAGACAGATGACAGACATACAGATAGATAGATAGATAGACAGATAGATAGATAGATATATAGATAGACAGACAGACAGATGACAGACAGACAGACATACAGATAGATAGATAGATAGATAGATAGATAGATAGATAGATAGATAGATAGATAAACAGACAAACAGACAGAGATAGATAATTAGATGACAGACAGATAGACAGACAGACAGACAGACAGACAGACAGACAGACATATAGATAGATAGATAGATAGATAGATAGATAGATAGACAGACAGACAGACAGATAGATAGATAGATAGATAGATAGATAGATAGATATAGATGACAGAAAGACAGATAGATGACAGACAGACATACAGACAGACAGATAGATAGATAGATAGATAGACAGACAGGTACATGGATGGATAGACAGATAGATAGATAGATAGATAGATAGATAGATAGATAGATAGATAGATAGATAGATAGATAGATAGATAGATAGATAGATATAGATGACAGAAAGACAGATAGATGACAGACATACAGACAGACAGATAGACAGATAGATAGATAGATAGATAGATAGACAGACAGACAGACAGAGATAGATAGATAATTAGATGACAGACAGATAGATAGATAGATAGATAGATAGATAGATAGATAGATAGTGAGTTTTGGTCAGTCAGGACTAACAGATGAATGTTTTAGTTTTGATCTTCATGTTTTAATCAGCAGCTCAGGGGCTGAAGATCAGGTTTCAGTAAAGGTCTGCTGTTTTCAGTCACAGATGTAGACAGTCACTGTGATGTGTGTTCTTGTTTAGCAGCAGCTGTGTGTCTAATATGTCAGGAGCAAAAGGTGCAAGCTAAAAGGTGGAAGAAACAGGGTCAATCGGCAAGAGACAAACAATACGCCCCAAATCATTCACAACGAGTAAAACTCACAGTCTTGCAATTGCTCAGTAACTCTCTGAAAGATTTGCTCTTAATGAATTAAACAATACTGTTAGAGGAACTAAAAGCTTTGAAACTTTAGCTTTAGAAAAGACAACAAAAGTTCAGTCATCACTGTAATGACTGTCTAAACATTAGCTGTTGCAATAATGGCCTGATGGCGCAACAAAAAACAGACTGTGATTTCAAAGATCTAGATGAAATGTTGTTATTAAAACGGAAAAACTATTAAAAATAGTTTTCATTAACTCAAATAAAGCTGAAATATACATATTAGACTAAAAAGTTTTAAAAATATCATTGTTCACTGAACAGTTTGAAGTAAGTCACAGGTTTGTTGAGTAAATGATGAAGTAGATATTTCATTTTAAAAACCTGATATTGATAAATGACTAAAGACATGTAGTTCTATGAGTTATTGTTTATATTTTGCATTAATGACTTGTATTCATGTATTGTTCACTGGAGTTGTAGTTTTACTGGCAGCATGAATGCATTACAGTGGGAATTCATGGATGGCTAGTATTTCAACATGCTGTCACAATAAGGCTTAATTGAGTATCTTTGTTTGATCCCTAAAGTGGACATTTTTTGCCTGTAAGGCTTTTCCAATGTCCTTTAGGATAGTATATCATTATAATAAGCTCAAGTAATGAAAATGCAGAGCTCACAAATTACAGCAGATCACAATGGCAAGAGCAACTTTTTTGGCAGATATGAGGTGATTTATGGGATGAAATTAACTACTTTTGGCAATTATCACTGTTTCAGAGCTCTTAAATAAAAGCTGGTATAGGAAACTTTTTACATGCCTTATTGAATTTTGTTCTCACAGTATTAGAAATAATCTTTCCCTTAAAGGTTTTACTAGATCACCTAAATATAAAAAGTATCTCAAATAGTGGAAATGCAAATATTGATCATGGTTTTAGAGTTATTCAATAAAAGCTGTTATGTTAAACTATTTAAATTATGTTCTCAGAGTCATAATCTTTCCCTTTAAGGTTTTTTCTTTTCTCTTCAGATCACCTGAACATTAAAAAGCATCTTAAATAATGAAAATTGAGTTGACTAAACTGCATTCTTGGCCAAATATATGATGTTTTGTGTCACTAACCGAATTACATTTAGCAAATAATTTTTCCCTTGAAGTTTTTTTTTTCCCCAATCACCTTGATATAAAACACATTTCAGGTAATGTAAATGCAAAGATTACTAATGAAAAAAAAAAAAAAAAAAAACTATATTTTTGCCCAAATCCTCACTATATCAATTGCATTTGGCAATTATCACTTTTTCAGAGTTCTTAAATGAAATCTGTTTTGTTAATTTTAGTTTTTAAAGCTTCTTTTAGTGTTTTAGTTTGCAAAGTATCACAAATAATTTTTTCCCTTTAAGGCTTTTCTTTTCTTATCACCTGGAAATAAAAAAGCATCTTAATTAAAATGCAGCATTTACTAATCAAAACAAGTTCTTAAATAAAATATAAGTAGTAGTAGTAGTAGTAGTAGTAGTAGTAGTGGTGTTGTTTATTCTAGTATTACAAATAATTTTTTGTGATCACCTTGATATAAAAAGTATTTCAATTAATGTAAATGCAGTCTGTGATGATTGATGTTTTGTCTCAGTATATTAATTACATTTGGCAATGATCATTTTTTTCAGAGTTCTAAAAATTTATTTATTTATTATTTTATTATTATTATTATTATTTTTTAGTTCTCATTTATTATCATTTTTCCCTTGAGGTTTTTTTCTGATTACCTTGATTTAAAAAGTATTTCAATTAATGAAATGAAATTCAATATATATATAATTTTTTTTTGCCCAAATATATGATTATTTTCTCCATATATTCTTCTTCAAATCTGTTGTTAATGTTATTTATTTAGTTTTTTTTATCCCCGTTTTTTAGTGGTTCGTCCCTGTTTTTTTTTTTTAAGAGTTCTTAATTTTTATTTATTTATTTTTTGATAAGTTCTCATTTATTACCTTTTGCCCTTGAAGTTTATTTCTGATCACCTTGATTTAAAAAGTATTTCAATTAATGTAAATGCAAATAATACTAATAAAATAAATCTATTTTCTCCCCAAATATATGATTATTTTCTGCCTATATTAAAGTTGCCACTTTTTCAGACTAAAATCTGTTATTAATTTTATTTATTTAGTTAGTTTGCATCATTTACTAATCAAAAAACTATAATTCTTTTTGCCAAATATGTGATGTTTTGTCTCAGTATATTAATTACATTTGGCATTTGATCATTTTTCCAGAGTTCTTAAATAAAATGTTTTTTTTTTTTTAAAAGCTCTCATTTATTATAATTTTTCCCTTGAAGTTTTTACTGATCACCTTGATTTAAAAAGTATTTCAGGTAATGTAAATGCAGGGATTACCCAGATATATGCTTATTTTCTCCCTATATTAATTAAAGTTGACACTTTTTCAGACTTCTTAAAATCCGTTGTTAATTTAATTTAATACATTTTTTCTCTTAATTTTTTAGTTTTTAAAGTATTACAAATTATTAAAAAAAATTTTATTCCTCAGCTCACCTAGATATAAAAAGCATCTCAAATAATCGAAATGCATAATTTACTAATTAATAAACAATATTTTTGGCCAAATATGCAATGTTTTCTCTCAGTATATTAATTAAATTTGGCAATGATATTTTTCCCCCCAGAGTTCTTAAATAAGATGTAATTATTTTAAAGCTCTCATTTCTTTTCATTTTTACTTTTAATTTTTTTTCTAAACACCTTTAATTAAAAAGTATTTTTAAATTAATGTAAATTCAAAGATTACTATATATATATATTTATTTATTTATTATTATTTTTATTTTTTTTGCCCAAATATTTGCTTATTTTCTCCCTATATCAATTAAAGTCAGCACTGTTTCAGACTTCCTAATATCTGTTGTTAATTTAATATCATTTTTTCTCTTTCTTTCTCTTTTTTTCTTCAGATCACCTAGATATAAAAAGCATCTTATATAAATTAAAATGCATAATTTACTAATCAATAAACAATATTTTTGGCCAAATAAGCAATGTTTTCTCTCAGTATGTTAATTGCATTTGGCAATGATCACTTTTGCAGAGTTTTTAAATAACAGCTGTTGTTAATTTTTGTAAAAAAGTCCTTCCTGTTAATTCTAGTATTACAAATATTTTTTAAAAAGCATTTATAAAAACAAAAAAAGACATTTCAAATTAAAGAAAAAGCATTTTCTAACCAAAAAACAATGTTTTTGTCATGTATTGCAGCACTAAATCAATTACGTCTGGCGATCATCGCTGTTGTGCCATTTCAAAGTTGGCTTTCTTCTGAAAGTCGTGGTGCTAAAAGCTGACCGTGCACTCATAGTAAGTTAAGTTAGTTTTCGTGCGCTTTATCAAATTTTCCTCCCCAAGTATTAGAAACTCTACCAGCCCAGTAATCATATCTTCTCTCCTTCAGTCTGTCCCCTCCAGTAATAAAACACTTTTTACACTATGTTCCATTTGCTAATGTGTATCTGATGTCTTCTAATCGCAACGATAAGCGGGGTTGCAATGCATCCGGAAATAAAAGACACCCAAAAGCGGCGTCTTATCAAGATGAAGCTGCGCGCTATTACGACCCAGAGTTATCCATCACCATCCGTCACAGATCAGACTGCAGGAAACAGATTACACACTCCTGAATCTTTATGGAGATATTATATTGCTTTCATCTGCATTTTTTATAGAGTCTGATCTGAATCGTGCGTTCTGTGTCAGGAGCGTAAGCGTGGCCCTCTGGCTCCCGCTTCCTCAAGTACGTTTTCAAACGCATACGAATCCGCCGAGAGGAGCGATCACGTTTCCTTTGAAACGAGAGGGAATCAGGGACCCCTGTTCTTTTTTAATACAATTTGCTCATGGTCCGCAGACCAAAGAAGAGCCGTCAATCGGGTCGGAGTTGCTAATGAGTTGGCTGGTAAAATCGCGAGTGGTGGGCCCAGCTGTCATCCATTAGGTGATGGTTTTAAGACTAGCAGTGATACTTCATTAATTAACCTTCACATTCTATGTAGATCCGCTCATCAAGATGCAGTTAATTAAAGAAAGGTCACTCCAAGGGCTGTTACGAGCTGCATCATTACAATAGAGAGATGGCGCTGCTCGGAGAGAGAGAGAGTACCGGGTGAAAGCTCTTCCACAGATTATCATTACACATTTCCACCAGAGAAAAAGAGCTTCTGGGATGGAAAAATGCACTCCAATCAGCTGGTTTCTACAAATGTCAGAGGCCGGGAGGCAGAACAATAACAACAACTCCAGAAGAAAACTGTTTCATTCATGTTCAAATCAAAAATAGGAATAAAATGTAAATTTGTTAAAAAATATACTCACCGTCAGGCCATTCGAGATGCAGACGAGTTTGTTTCTTCATCAGATTTGGCAAAATGTAGCATTACATCACTTGCTCTCCAGTGGATCCTCTGCAGTAAATGGGTGCTGTCAGAAAGATAAGAATCACAATAATCAACAACCAAGATGAGTTCATTCACAGATGAGTTTTTTGGTTTGTAAAAATGTAGCATTCCATCACTTGCTCACCAATGAATCTTCTGCAGTGAATGGGTGCCGTCAGAATGAGAGTCCAAACAGCTGATTAAATCATCACAATAATCAACATCCAAGATGAGTTTATTCACAGATGAGTTTTTATGGTCTGTAAAAATGTAGCATTGCATCACTTGCTCACCAATGAATATTCTGCAGTGAATGGGTGCCGTCAGAACGAGAGTCCAAACAGCTGATAAAAACATCACAATAATCAACATCCAAGATGAGTTTATTCACAGATGAGTTTTTATGGTCTGTAAAAATGTAGCATTGCATCACTTGCTCACCAATGAATATTCTGCAGTGAATGGGTGCCGTCAGAACGAGAGTCCAAACAGCTGATAAAAACATCACAATAATCAACATCCAAGATGAGTTTATTCACAGATGAGTTTTTTTGTTTGTAAAAATGTAGCATTGCATCACTTGCTCACCAATGAATCTTCTGCAGTGAATGGGTGCCGTCAGAATGAGAGTCCAAACAGCTGATTAAATCATCACAATAATCAACATCCAAGATGAGTTTATTCACAAATTACTTTTTTGGTTTGTAAAAATGTAGCATTGCATCATTTGCTCACCAATGGATCCTCTGCAGTGAATGGGTGCCGTCAGAATGAGAGTCCAAACAACTGATTAAATCAACACAATAATCAACATCCAAGATGAGTTTATTCACAGATGAGTTTTTATGGTTTGTAAAAATGTAGCATTGCATCACTTGCTCACCAATGAATATTCTGCAGTGAATGGGTGCCGTCAGAATGAGAGTCCAAACAGCTGATTAAATCATCGCAATAATCAACATCCAAAATCAGTTTATTCACAAATGAGTTTTTTGGTTTGTAAAAATGTAGCATTGCATCATTGCTCACCATTGGATCCTTTGCAGTGAATGGGTGCCGTCAGAACAAGAGTCCAAACAGCTGATAAAAACATCACAATAATCAACATCCAAGATGAGTTTATTCACAGATGAGTTTTTTGGTTTGTAAAAATGTAGCATTGCATCACTTGCTCACCAATGAATCTTCTGCAGTGAATGGGTGCCGTCAGAATGAGAGTCCAAACAGCTGAATAAATCATCACAATAATCAACATCCAAAATCAGTTTATTCACAAATTAGTTTTTTGGTTTGTAAAAATGTAGCATTGCATCACTTGCTCACCAATGAATCTTCTGCAGTGAATGGGTGCCATCAGAATGAAAGTCCAAACAGCTGAATAAATCATCACAATAATCAACATCCAAAATGAGTTTATTCACAAATGAGTTTTTTGGTTTGTAAAAATGTAGCATTGCATCACTTGCTCACCAATGAATCTTCTGCAGTGAATGGGTGCCGTTAGAATGAGAGTCCAAACAGCTAATAAAGATATCACAATAATCCATAAGTAATTCACACCACTCCAGTCCACCAGTTAACGTCTTGTGAAGCCAAAAGCTGCGTATTTGTAAGAAACAAATCCATCAAGATGTTTAACTTTAAACTGTCGCTTCGGGACAAAATCCATAATAGTTCATAATCCATAATAACGCTTCCTCCAGTGAAAAAGTCCATCTCAACAAAACAAACAAAAAACTTACTTCAAGGGGAAAACAAGATTATTTTTCTTGCCCGGCTGACATATATTTTTCTTGTTTTAAGCAAAAACTCGCTTAATTTTCATACATTTTTCAAAAAAACTTCCTATTATACGCCATTATGCTTCTCAAATACAGTTGAGGTCAAAAGTTTATATACACCTTGCAGAATCTGCAAAATGTTAATTATTTTACCAAAATAAGAGGGATCATACAAAATGCATGTTATTTTTTAAGATATTTCACATAAAGGATGTTTACATATAGTCTACAAGAGAAAATAATAGTCATAAAAATGACCCTGTTCAAAAGTTTACATATGCTTGATTCTTAATACTGTGTTGTTACAGAATGATCCACAAGTGGTGCTTTTTTTTTTTTGTTTAGTGATAGTTCAATTCATGAGTCCCTTGTTTGTCCTGAACAGTTAAACTCTCCGCTGTTCTTCAGAAAATTCATTCAGGTCCCACTAATTCTTGGCTTTTTCACCATTTTTGTGTATTTGAGCCCTTTCCAACAATGACTGTATGATTATAAGATCCATCTTTTTACACAGAGGACAACTGAGTGACTCATATGCAACTATTACAGAAGGTTTAAACGCTCACTGATGCTTCAAAAGGAAAAATGATGCATTAAGAGCCAGGGAGTGAAAACTTTTTGAATTTGAAGATCAGGTTAAATTTAACTTATTTTGTCTTCTGGGAAACATATAAGTATCTTCTGTAGCTTCTGAAAGGCAGTACTAAATGAAAAAAAAATGATATTTAGGCAAACTAAGAAAAATGTACACACCTTCGTTCGTTTCAAAAGTTTTCACCCCCAGTTGTTAATGCATGGTTTTTCCTTCTAGAGCATCAGTAAGCATTTGAACCTTCTGTAATAGTTGCATATGAGTCCCTCAGTTGTCCTCAGTGTGAAAAAATGGATCTCAGAATCATCCAGTCATTGCTGGAAAGGATTCAAATACACAAAAATGCTGAAAACCTAAAAGAATTTGTGGGACCTGAAGGATTTTTCTGAAGAACAGCGAGCAGTTTAACTGTTTGGGACAAACAAGGGACTCATGAACAACTATCACTAAACAAAAAAACAGTATTAAGAATCAAGTGTATATAAACTTTTGAACAGGGTCATTATTATAATTTCAACTATTATTTTACTACATGTAAATCCCTTTTATGTGAAATATCTTATTCAGGTAAGTACTAAATAAAAAAAAAAATAACATGAATTTTGTACGATACCTCTTATTTTGGTAAAATAAGTAACATTTTGCAGATTCTGCAAGGTGTGTATAAACTTTTGACCTCAACTGTAAATTTATTTGGAAAACAAGACAAAAATACTAAGTAAGAAAATCATGAAGGATCCATTGGTGAGCAAGTGATGTAATGCTAAATTTCTCCAAATCTGATGATGAAGAAACAAAATCATCTACATCTTTGATGACCTGAGCATGAGCACATTTTCAGCAAATCAAATTTTTGGGTCAAACTATTCCTTTAAGCGTCTCAGATGTGACCAGAATTGGGTTGAAACGCAATACAAAGCTTTATATATTCAAAAGGAAACGGGACAGAAGAAGAATTCATATGGTCCACCAACCTTGCACTAGCTCTCACGACAGCATGTGTTGTATAATACTCTTTTTTTGCGGAAAAAAGCTCTAATGGATAAAACACCAGTAAAATATTCATCAGCGCCGATTGACAGCATCTATCTTTTAGCTGCATGCCGCTTTCTTTCCTCTTTTCAGTCACGTCTCTCCTGTGATGGCTGAGAGTGGATTTCGTGACCTCACACTTTGGCCGGTAAAATGGCACTGAAAGTAAATATGAAAAAACAAGAACTAGAGAAGAACATCAAATAGTTATGTTTCATATCTGAGTGAGATTCACCGTGCAACGGTGACTTATTTATCTGTCCCGTAAGACTCTGGGCTTTCACTGCGAAAATTACATTTCTATTTTCTTCTTCCTGTTTTCTCATCCTTTTCTCTTGGATTTTGTTGTGCTTTTGCATTAATAGATCCCAGTGCAAAACACTGGATTTTTTTTCTTTCCAATATGGATGAATCTCCCATTTGTTTTTCATATGATTGTAAACATAAGTCAGCTGTTGTACTGCAGTCGCTAAAAAGTTAGTCACTTTAGTTTGAAAGGTTTTGAGGGCTATAGCTTTTCACTTGGTGAAAGGCAATTTCTGATATCCTACAATTATCAATTGACCAGAAACAAAGCACGGCCCAAAAATGCTGAAAATGGACAAAACACCGCTCTGTTGATCGACAGTTCATTTTATCTTTGGGAGCCGGCCAGTTGCTTTGATGTCAGCCAACTTGAATATGCTTTATGCTCAATTAACGTCCCGCCGAGAGATTTTTACAATGCAATTGTAACGTGACAGTGACATAAGGCTCTAGAGCGAAATGAATAAGACAACCACTCTCATATCAGTTCATTTATTCCAAAAGCACTTCCTTCAAGTGCTTGAAACTATTTCATGAGACTAGATTTTGACACAGTCTGAAGAAAACGTGAGTGATGCCAAAGTACACGCCATGTTTAGTATATTAAGTATGGGTTATTTAGTATGCAATGGTATTAGTAATGCAAGCCTTAGTCTTCTACTCTTCTAAGCTTTTCTCAATCTCTGTCAAATTAGATTGAAGCCTTCAGCGTTTGAATCTATGAGAAATCAGCTTCACTACTTTCACAATAAAAGAAACACTGAATGAAAAAGCAGATACATACCGTTCTCTCAGTTTCTAAATTGTCTTATTCTTCATTCTGCTGACCCGCCAAACCCATTTGATCATCAGAAAATCATGCATGTGCTTTTTAAGCAAAACTTAAACAAAGGACTTGCATAGTCTTCATCATTTTAAAAGCAAACTTCGAATGAATCACAGTTAAAAGTGCTATTTAAAAAGTCTAGGTAGACGTTTCTGGGGGAAAAAAACAAAACAAAAACTGTGCATTGACGCAATGGAAAACAGGCCAGAAACAAAAAGACATAATACTAACATCTCTGGTCAAAAAAAATACACAAACAAATGGTGAAACCAACCAACAATATATATTTTCTGAAACTATATATACATAAAAATACTATTATTTTTTGTTAACTGCATTTTGGATCTTGGCAACAAAACTTGCTGTCCTGATGCTAGGATGTTTGATTCGTAGAGCCTATTTCTGAGATGTGGAAAACATGGATGGAATTCATCTAGTAATAAAAATGGAATTTACAGTATAACAGAATGTCACAGAATTTGGATGAATAAATCAAAAGTAGGGCTGTACAATTAATCAAGTTGTGATATCCGGACTGTCTGTGAATATTACAATTTGTTACATGTCTTTGTGTTAATGAGTGGCCCAGTTTTATTTACATTTCAGTTTATTAGACATACTTTTTGATTAAAATGTAATTTTTATTTATTTATTTCCAAAATTGATTTTTATTACATAAACCCTAATCCAGAGAATTAAACTGGGGAAAAAAAATACAACAACTGCACAAACTCAAACATGTGACGCACATGTTTGCTCAGCATCTTCCATCTCACTAAATGTCATTTTTGTTGAATTTTTAATAGATTATTGTTGAATTGTGTTAAGTTACATGATTTCAATTAATTAAAAACTTTTTGGATTACTAAAAACGTATTTAACCACCAGAAGGAATCCAGAAAAAAAATGGAATTTGGGAAAAAAAAAAAAATAATAATAAAAATCTGGAAAAAAACAAAAAACAAAACTGATTTTATATGGCCCTAGAGTGAGATTGTTATCATTAACTAAAACTAAAACCATTAAAATAATAAATAATAACATTTTTTATTTTCATTACTTTAAAATAAACATTGAAAAACTTGAAAACATTTCTCTTTTTCATTTAATTTGAATTGCTCTGCTAACTACCTCATACTACTCAATTACTACCCCCAGACTACCTCTAAAGACAATGTCACCTTATGTCACTTTATTACATAAGCTCTTTTGCACAATATTTCTATATATTCTATATATTATATGTATAATTGTATTTATTTGCATCTTTAAAATTGTACTTTTTGTATTTAATGTTACGTGTATGCACCTAGGGTCTGAGAGTAACGCAATTTCAATTCTCTGTATGTCTGGCACATATGGCAAAATTGACAATAAAGTTGACTTTGACTTTGACTTTGACTGATGTACACAAAATCTAAAGCATAAAACTGTATAAAAACTAGACATTAAGCAAACAAAATTAAACTTTAACTGAAATATGTAAAAATGTAAAATGAAACTAATTAAAAACATTAATAAACACATCTGCCATATTTCTATTTAATATTTAATACCTCTAATTTAAACATTTAAATATGTTTAATATTCTTTATCTTTATCTTTAATCTTTATGTGTCTAATTTAACCAATTTAATTTTTAAATTGTAAGTTTTTTTTTTTTTTGAAAATCTAGTTGAATGAATGTGAATTAATCTTTTTGGTTTCAGATTCAAAATAGTCACTTAGTACTAGAGGTGGGTGATGACCAAAATCTTACATCACAATTTGAGTAATTTTGTTTCACGGTAATGATATATATATATATATATATATATATATATATATATATATATATATATATATATATATATATATATCACATTACAATATAGTTATTTATGCTTTAAATAAGGTATTAATACCAAAAAATCTTGTCACTTTGTCAATATCACAAAAAAGTAATACTAGCCTAAATTAAAATAAATAAATACAAAACTCAAGCTCACTAACATAAGTAAACAGTCAGCAATTAAATAAGAATAAGAAACTAATTAAAAGCAATAGGACAAAAAAGCTACGGTAGAACATACAGTAGAAGAAATGCTACATACACTGTATAAATTAACCAAATATATAAAAACTGCATGTTCTTCGCTGTGTAAATTAAAAATATATATTTCTTCCTATTAAAGTTACAAGTGATTTAGTCAAGAGCAGTGAGAGATTTTCTCTCTTTTGTTGTTTGATTAAGATGAATGACACATAGCAGGAATATTAGACAGCTGTCACTTTGAGAGCTGCCTGGATTCAATATAATGTTAAACATGTTTTCTTTCTCAGCTGTTTGCTTTCACTTAAGACCTCATAAACAAAGTAATTACTGTGTTTATGAGGATACTTGTAAAGACAGGCATTTTGAACCACAATGCTTAAAAACGCATGCAAACAATACACTTTCGTAACCAAAGCACAAAGCACAGAAACATCATATGAGCGTGTAACCGCAATAGAGACAACAGTCCAAAATCTCTACTGGTTGACAAATTTCTACCGGTTAATTGTGTCTACCGGTATATCGCCCTACTTATAGATTTTACAAGCCGTTCTGAGGACCTACAGTTGATATGCAAATTCTCAACAGAGCAAGACGTTCGTGAGGTTAAAATGGGAGGGCACCTAAAAATTTGGAAGGGGGATGGGATAAGATGGGATGGGCGGGAGTGTGTTTCAACCCCTTAGTTACAGTAAATGTTGACCCTGGACTCAACGCCATTACGGCAGGCAGTCTCCCGCGGGTGCCGGCGGGCCGCTATAGTTGCTAGGCGGAGAGACATTATGGCTTTCCCGCGCAATAATTTATCCGGCGAGTGCGGCCGGCCGTCATGTTGGGCCCTGACAGAGAGCTGGAGTACTTTATCAGGCGCTCTGTAAATCAGCCGCGCGGGGGGGCAGACGGCAACATTGTTTGATCTCTTTCAGACACTCTAATAATCTGCGGCGCTCTGATTGATACCTTCACACAACAAAGCGCATTACGCCAGCAGAAAAGCCATCCGCTTCACTCTGTGCGTGCGTGTGTGTGTGCGCGTGTGTGTGTGAGGATCGACCATCAGAGTTGTCAGGGGCCGGGGAGGGAGACGGAAGGAGAGAAGGAATGAGTCTCGAGGAGACACACGGGGTCATTTGGAGTCTTTAAACGAATCGTCGTCTAACAGTTTCACAAAACGATCAGGGTTTCAGAGGGAGGGGTGAGAGAGATAACCGGTGTCAAAGTGACCTCACTCTATATGGGATGAGAGCGAAAACACACAGGAGAAGAACAAACAGCCAAATGTGTGTGTACGTTAGGGCTCGTTTTTTTCAGTTTTGCATTGTTTTAGAGTTCAGATACTGCGTTCAGTTGAAAGGAAGCTTATGTTAGAAGACCATATTGTTAAAATAAAGGATCCTTGCGACTTAAGAGTCGCTTGAGTTCAGCGATATGTTTTTTGGAGACTAAAAAAGGTCCAGATCACCAAAATTATTTCTGTGTTCGTGACCTTTTTTTTTTCCGATGTCTAAATAAATTGTTTAAGAATGATACACTTCTGAATGAATGTTATCAGCCATGAATGAAAATAAACAAATCAATCCGCTAGTTCGTAATCTATAGCTATAGAAATAGACTTAAATAGACTGAAAGAACAGAGGAATGCTAATCAAATCATCAGATTTCGTAAACACTACACACAAATATTAATATGTAAAAAAACTACAATTTATGTATAAACGTAGAATGTGTGTGCGTATATATATATAGAGAGAGAGAGAGAGAGATAAATATTAGATTTTATATACAATAAAAATAATGTAAAAAATTGAATTTATGTACAAAAACATAGATTGTGTGTGTGTGTGTGTGTATATATATATATATATATATATATATATATATATATATATATATATATATATATATACATTATATTTTATATATAAAATAAAAATAATCTAAAAAAAATATATACAATTTTTTACATGATAAAAGTATAAATATGTTTATATATACACATATAATTACAATACACTATAATTAGGAAAATAATAACATTTTAATTTATATATATATATATATATATATATATATATATATAAAATCATATTAATATTTTTATAATATAGATTTTTATTCATGTAAAATTGATAATCAAATTCTAATATACATACACATAATATGTTATATTTTAATATTATATATACAGTTTTAGTAAACATTCTAAAATAACATTTTAAAATATAATATAGATACACACATATACACACACATTACATTTTATATATAAAATAAAAATAAAATAATGTAAAAATATATAATTTATAATATATAAATATTTTTTCACAAATATAAATATTAATATTTTAATGTTCATACACACATAACACTGATTTATTAATATTATATATAAATGTATGTAAATAAATAATGTTTATATATAAAAATTGAAATATTAATATTTGTTATATTATAGATTTTTATTAATATAAAATGTATATATAATCAACTTGTTATATATACACACACACACAACATATATATTCCAACATAATATTACATATACATTTTATAACATTTTTAATATTATAAAAATAACATTTTGTATATGTAACATGTTTATATATAAAAACTTAAATATTAATATTTTTATATTATAGATTTTTCTTAATATAGAATTTTTTTTAATTATAATCAATTATAATCAATAAGATACACATACACACATATAACATTAAAATATTAATATTATATATAAATTGTTTATTAATAAAAGTATTTTTAATTTCTATAATATATTTTATAATATAGATTTTTATTAATATAAAATATATATAATCAAATTGTAATATATATATATATATATATATATATATATATATATATATATATTATATATATATATATATATATATATATTATATACACACACACACACACACACAGTATGCAACATTTTAATATAAATATTAAAAATAAATAATATATAATATAAACATTAATTTAAATTTTGGTTAATGGATTCAAAAGACTTATTTAAATGAGTATATTAAAAACCCAAACAGTAATTCCACTAATGCATTTTTCTAAAGCCCTGCCCATAAGTATTAAATTTTGGTGCACAACATGTTAAATTCATCAAAAATCTGAGTAATTCAGATTTATACAGAGACCCGAAATATCTATAATCGGACTTATGACGGCAAAAAGCAGCTTTTTAGCACAACATGCAAAAAAAAACAATCAAAACACCTTACCAACTGCATAGCAACCCCCTGGCAACCATTTCCAAAACTCTATAGTTTTATAGGGCAAGTAGCTCTTGCAGTTTCTCCAGCGAATGTGAAAATCCAGTCCTAATAATCAACTTTCCAATGTTAATGTTTCTTATAAAGACAGAAAATTGTTAAAACCCACCATGGCACTTTTCCACATTAGCCCAAGGATGTCAGCGATTGGAGTGTGACGGCAAAATGGAATCCGGCCATTTTCACTGGCTCCGAGACATAACTACACGCTTTCCAATTACCTAGTTGGAAATATAATAGATTCTTTCTACTTGTTCACTGCCATTAAGTTTAGCTGTGCTCATCTAGCAGCTAAAATCAACACTGAGAACTGGAGAAACAGATGCATTAATGCTTTTTCCTAACTAAACTGTGTCTTGTTTTACTAACTTCCATTTAAAATAGGAGAATAACCTCTGACCTTTGACCTCTTGACCTCTGTTCCAGGTTCATCAGAAGTTTTCGGAGCCTGGTTTTGTCACCTGTTGACACGGTAAGGGCCATCCGAATCCATCTGGTGATGTTTGTCAGGGCTTTGTCTTTCCTACTCAGAGAGCAGAACGTATTTGACAATAAAATGTTACTCAGCTTTAAATGAACTGACAAAAACTAATTGAACTGTTTCATCAGCACTATTGGAATGAGACCATAAAGTAGCGACTGACAATAAGATGCAATTATTGGCGTGTGCGCGTGTATGTGCGTGCGCTTCAGTCAGCATCAGTATTCTATCCAGACGCCATAATGGATGTAATGTAGCATATGGCCACTGAGCCATGTGTTTGCTCCACTCAGTGTGTCTGATAAACAGAGATGAGACTCTCCTAAGAGCTTTTCCTAGCCATCAGTCAAGGCCAGACATTAACACACGCTTAGGTAGTGATCTCAAATGTCTGACCTGGAATCAGTTGCTACCATCTCCATTTCATTAATGTAATACCAATCCTGCTGGTATTATGTCAGTCTTAAGATGTGTTAGATGATTAATATATAATAAATGCAAAAAAAAACAAAAAAAAAAACATAAGAAACATATCTATATCTAAATTTTTATATATACACACAATTTCAAAATTTCACATTCATTTTAAGATGCTCACAAACACACACACACACACACATATATATAGATACAGTTATAATTATATATGCATATTATATAATGAAATGTACAATATAATATAAAATTATATAATTTATATAAAAACACATTCAATTATTTTTTAAAAATGTAATTAAATAAAAATAATTATTTAATTATTTAATTGTTTTAAAAACACATTTAAATGTTGCTTATATTTAATTAAAAGTTAAACACATTAAACATGTATCATATAAACATTAAATAACATACTCTCGCTCTCTCTATATATAATTATATGTATATAAAACATTCATTACTATTTTTATAATATATAGAATTTATATTTAATCAAATTCTAATTCTAAATTTTAATTCTAATATTTCTTATACATATAAGTAACTTATAGAACATTAAAATATTAATAATATATAAATTCTATATAAAATCTATAAATTAAATTCTGTTCTATATTAAACAAATTTCTGAAAAATAAATTAAATAACATGCATAATATATAAATGTAGAATTATTACATTTGTATTTATATACATACAAATAAATTACATATATAAAATATAACATTTATATAAAAAAAATGTAAAATGCATTTTAAATGCATTATATATATATATATAGCTAATCATATAATTTTAATTATATATACATTTTACATAATCAAATGTACAATATTATACAAAATTATTCAATTTATATAAAAACACATTAAAAATGATTTTTTTTAAATTTTATTTGATTCAATTTTTTTTTTCAATAAATTGTTTTACAAAAAATTAAAATGATTAAAATGATAAAATTACATATACATGTTATATATTTAAATGTTCAATATAATTTTAATATTAATTTATATAAAAACACACTACTATTACTATTTTAATTATTTTATTATTTTTTAAATTAATTATACATAATTAATTTAATTAATTAAATTATATTAATTAACTAAAAATTAAATATTTATTTTATATACATATTCATTCTAAGATGTTCTCATATATACATTTGACATAAATACTATAATTACACATTTTATATAATTAAATGTACAATATGTGACCCTGGACCACAAAACCAGTCATAAGGGGCCACTTTTTTGAAATTGGGATTTACACATCATCCGAAAGCTGAATAAATAAGCTTTCCATTGATGTTTGGTTTGTTAGGATAGGACAATATTTGGCCATGATACAACTATTTGAAAATCTATAATCTGAGGGTGCAAAAAAATCAAAATATTGAGAAAATCACCTTTAAAGTTGTCCAAATGAAGTTGGAAATTTACAAAATATCTTCATGGAACATGATCTTTACTTGATATCCTAATGATTTTTGGCATAAAAGGAAAATCGATAATTCTGACCCATACATTGCATTTTTTGGCTATTGCTACAAATATACCCGTGCTACTTAAGAATAGTTTTGTGGTCCAGGGTCACATATAATATAAAATGTTTTATATTATTTTAATGAATTAAAAAATGATTATTTTGTAAATTAATTGTTTTAAAAACACATTTAAATGATTTTTTAAATTTCTGAATAAAACATTAAAAAATGTTATATATACATATTATATACGCACATACACAAATATAAAAAATTACTTTTGATACATTAAATTAAACAAAACACACACACACACATTATTTATTATTTTCACAACAGTTAGTTCTGTTCCTTGAACCTAATTGGATGAAAGGCCTTCCAAGAGTGCTGATATTACATATCTCAAGTGGGCGAACATAATTGAAACCATATTTTAAAAAAGTACTATTTAAAAAAAGTTTGTAATGGGGGAAAACATTATTCAATTGTCTACGGACAACTTTAAATATGCATCTTGCCGACTGTATCTATCACCATCTGTAGAAAGCACGAGCAAAAACAATTCCTGCATAGGTAGACAAAGAAACAAGGAAACAAGGTAGATCCAGTGGGGGCAGCGTCCTCTTTGAATACATCAATACTTGCCTAGTGGGGACGGAGCAAGAAGAAACGGTGTAATGCATTTCTGCCTTATTAAAGTTATAAATGAGCGCCGCTGCCTGTATGTCAGTTCAGACTTATTCGCTGGCTGAGCATACATCAATTACACTATTTGGAGCATTTAAACAGGTGCGCCGCTAGCCTCTTTAGGAGAGTTTGCATGCACCTGTTTTAGCGTCCGCATCCGTCTGTTGATTCTCAACATGCTGTATTGTTTGCAACTTTAATAACCACATAATGTTAGTGGAAAACAAGCAGGCTGTTCAGAAATGAATAAATAAAGCGGCTACGCCTGTTTCAGTCATACAAGTATGGCACATTGGATTATAAAGAGAAGTTATTAAGGCTCAGGGTCCAAAACACGAAAGGCTTTTTCCGCTAAAAAGCAACAATAAAGACACCATAGTGGCTTTTCTTGCTCTCGAGCTCATCTTAAGACTTGACCCAGCTGGCAAAGCAGCACACGACATCACAGCCTGCAGGCTACAGTAAATATCGCCTTTCTTGTTATCTCTATAAGACCTGTTTTTCCGGTAAATAGAGGGAACGGGTAATTCAATACACTTCCCAGGCAATTTGCTTTTTCGAGAACAGGTGACATGTTATATTGGAGTTGTGGCCCAGGAATAAATGCTCAAATTAATAAGTAATGCTGATGTTCTGATAATATTTTACCCCTGACTCCTTGTGGTAAGTAGCTTATTGTGGGTTAGATGGTAATGTTAAACCACAGATGAAGTGCTCTGTGGCGTGTGGCGTTTTGGGATCTCCAAACATGCTTTCTGATTCTACTGATTAGCCTACCCTATGGCAAAAGGCCAAAAAAGAGTCCAGAAGACGTGTTTTTGTCCTCCTCTCAGTTGTATAACACCATTCCATTGTAATATTTTTCCAGAAGCATCTGTAAAAAATAAATAAATAAAATAAATGCATTAATTAACCTACACAAATATGAACCTATACAAATATGAAATGAATATTTCTAATTCACAATTTCTGAGAAATTGCAATTATATATCAATTAAATAAAATTATAAACTAGGTAAAATTACATGTATAATTTACAATATTACATATATTTATAAAACATTTCTAAAAACGTATGTATATATATATTATATATATATATATTTATGAAAATATTGCAGTATATTGTGTAATTATGTATATACATATTAAAGCATTTTATATATTTATATAGAACACAAAAAAATGTATAATAATATATATGCATATACACACATGTATAAAAATACTTTAAAATATATTTAAATTATTTTTAAATAATATTCATATAAACATTTTAAATAAAAGTATATTTATATAGAACATATTTTCAAAAAATTAATGTCTAAAAACATTTCTAAAAATGTATCTAAATATATATTTATAATATATATTATAATATATATTTAAACGTTATATACATACATGCATACATACAAATATATATATATATATATATATATATATATATATATATATATATATATATATATATATATATATATTTGTGTGTATATAATTTATGAAAAAAATCTTAAAATATTGCTGTATATTGTGTAATGTGTATATATATACATATTTAAGTTTTATATATATTTATATAGAACATCAAACAATTTATAAAAACTTATAATTATATATAAATATGTAAATATATATACATCTACACATATATAAAATATTTTTAATTATATTAAAGTTATTAAAATGATATTCATTGAAATATATTCAATAAAAAAGACATTATATAGAACATATTTTCAAAAAATTTAAAATTAACACAAAAATGTATAAAATTAACACACACACACACACGGATATATATATTATGAGGCTGGTATTTTAGCAATTTGAAGAAAAAGTATTTGATGGACGTATAATATGTGTCGAGAGCATTCACTCAGTATCATTATCTCATTTTTGACCGAGATGGCTTTTAGCTGGTTTTGCATCTGAACTCTTCATATATATATATATATATATAATTTGTGAATAAACGGTTGTATAACGTCATTCCACAGGAATTTTGATCTGCACGCTTCTGTCAAGGGCAAACAGTAAAACAGCGGGCATGCGTTGTGAGTGAATGTGTCAGACACTTTGTGTCTCTGTGAGATCAGAGAGCAGGTTGATGTGAGAGTTGGCAGAGTAACATGAAGCTTGATCTGAAAGACAAAGATCATAGCTGTCCTTCAAAACCGCAACATCCGCCGCCGCCGCGCGCGGGGGACGAGCCGCTCATCTGCGC
Organism: Cirrhinus mrigala; assembly: GCA_036247105.1. Taxonomy (NCBI): domain Eukaryota; kingdom Metazoa; phylum Chordata; class Actinopteri; order Cypriniformes; family Cyprinidae; genus Cirrhinus; species Cirrhinus mrigala. The sequence continues at coordinate 4,203,168 of CM070029.1, read as the reverse complement.
GCCGCAGCTCCCACAGATGATGAGAGGGCATTGTAAACATAATTATTGCTGCTAATGATAACGGCAGACAGATGATGAGTTTTTTCTCAGCTCATTTACCATTGGCAGCCATGCCAGGTGCACGGAGGGATTCTCATTCTGTTCTAAATAGTGCAGAGTGTTGTTTTTCCTGCAAAATGTGCAACAAAATTTGCAGAGCCGAACACTAAATAAATCGCGCCACTTTCGGAGTTGGAAAGGTACATGAAAAGTGGAATTCTCATTGAACAAACAGGAAATGTGTGGAATTATGTGTAAACACATTTAACAACTATCATTACAGAGAGAATGGGACCATTTCAGACACATCACAGTCGTATTCTGTACTGCTTTCAACAACACAAATTCAAAATGGACCCTATTTTCTGTCTTAATACATGGTCTCATTGTGTGTGACTCAATAGTGCATATTGTTCCAAAAAAAGTTTTGTCTTCCTAATATTTTTGCTAAATTTCCTAGTCTGTAATAGAGTTTAACAGTACTTTTGGCACTTTTGGCAGCATTCAGTTTTGGTATTTTTCCCATTCGTTTTTCTCCACAGGGATTTCAGGGGGAAAAAAAGCTCTGAGATGAATTATTTCATTATTCAGATTAACCATAATTTGCAGTATTAAAAAAACACTAAGGTACAGGTACTTTGTCTTTTTATCCCATGAAGCACAGCAAATGACCACTGAATTAAATGGAATGGTATAAAACTATTGATTTATTATCCTGGGTTATATGTCTAAAAAACGATAAAGTAAATGATTAAAATGTATAATAATAAATCAAATATATATTACAAAATAAAATTAATAATTTAAGTAGACAGTTCGGGGCTGGTAAGATTTTATCTTATCTTATCTTATCTTATCTTATCTTATCTTATGCTCACCAAGTCTGCATTTATTTATTTATTACGATTTAAAACAACTCTTTTCCATCTGAAATTATTTTTGAATGTAATTTATTCCTGTGATGTAAAGCTGAATTTTCAGTCTTCAGTGTCACATGATCCTTTAGAAATCTTTCTAATATGCTGATTTTTTGCTCAAGAAACATTTCGGATTATTATCAATGTCAAGAATCGTTGTGCTACTTAATATTTTTGTGGAAACTGTGATTTTTCCACCCCTTTTTTCAGGGTTCAAAAGTTCAAAAAGTTCAAAAGAACAGCATTTATTAGAAATAGAAATATTTTGTTAACATTATAAATGTGTTTACTGTCAGTTTCTTTAATTTAATGCATCCTTGCTGAATAAATGCATTATTTTCTTTCAATAAATAAAAAATAAATAATAAATATAGCTGCAAGCAGCGATTACTGGGGTTCAAGCACATAAGGCATTTAAGCATATATGAAAAAAGACATTACTTATTTAGCAAGTCTGTACCCACCTTAATCATTGATTTAAAAAAGCGTTTTTGGCAAATCCAGATAATTTACCATAGAAATATGATGTATTTTTTTTTTAATTTTATGACTGTTAGCACTATATGTGGTCCAATCCCCTTAAAACTTTGCATGCTTGTTTAGAATCACGTGTCGCATGTGCTCAGGAGGTTTCGTGAAGTTTTGAGTTTTCCTTTATAGGCTTTATAGGATTTTGGGAAAATTTGGACAGGCCCCTTCTAAACGATCCCGTTATAGCTTCCCAAAGAGTAAATACCAACAATTTTTTTTCATAATTATTGGCCTAGAGAGTCTTGAGAATTGTACTGCAGTGTTTTTTTTCCCCCAGATTGAGCAAAAAACCCAGAACTAGTTTGCAAAGGTCCTTTTTTACATTTTCTCAATCATTTAACAAACGATTTTGAATGAAAGCAGTGGTTCTAGAGGCAAAGTTGTCCGTAATGAGGAATTCTATTGTTTGATACGAATATTGTGCGTATGTGCGAAAAATCGTGCAGCGCACAATCATTTATGTGCTGCCCGGTTTTTCGCACATACGCACAATATTCGGATCAAACAATAGAATTCCTTATTCCGGACAACTTTGCCTCTAGAACCACTGCTGTCAAATCGTTAATGACAGTTAAATTCGTTAAATGATTGGCACTGTGAGTTGAACAGGCCTACCAAGTTTTGTTCCGGTGATCCTCTGTTAACCTTGTCTAACAGGTTCTCAAACTTCGTCTGCAAATGGCGGACATGTTTTTTGAAATGCAAATGTCCTTGTAGACACTTGTGCCACTTCGGACCAAGGCTGTGCACACAGATTTTAATGTTAATGTTAATATGACAAATGGTTTTGCAGTTATACACATTTTTACGTTTTTCCCCTCTTATAGTGGCCAAGCTCATGTTTTTTCCCCTGTGACCTCAGATTAAGCTCTTACATAAGTGTTCTGAGTTTGGTGAAGATATCTCATTCTGTTCAGGAGTTATAGGCATTTTACTAAAAGTGGCCCGCCCCTTTCAAATGCTTTGGCGCCCCTTTGCAACGGTGAGTCGAAAGTTCAACTTTGTTTTGATAATTATTGATATTCGCTCTTCAGAGAATCTTTCTGCACTGGTTTGGTTCAGATCGGGCGAAAAACCTAGGATTAATTTGCAAAAGTAATTTTTAAAAAAAATTGCGAAATACCTGAAAATTTCGCCAGGCTCACGATCAACAATTTAGGAGTTATGAGCGATTCGTACTTTTGTTCGCTGTAGCGCCCCCGTCAGGCCGATTGTGGTGAGAATTGGGCTACGTCTACATTAATCCGGATACATTTGAAAACGGAGTTTTCTTTTTAAAACGCTCTCCGTCCACACTAGCGTTTTCCAAATGTTACTCATCCACACTGAAACGTAGGAAAACGTTAAATTCGCCATACTGCGCATGCATAAAAACTCACTGAGATGATACACAAACGGAATATGTTTTCACGCAATTCTTGGCAGGATCATTTTATTTACGGAAATATCTCATTATTCACTGTCGCGCGCTCTCATGTTTGAACTAAAAAGCAGCTGCCCTCACGTTTAGCTGCAGGAGTCAGGACAGCAACTGTGAGTACATTTTCTGTCATCTTTTTAGGACTGTAAAATGAAGAGTGTACAAATATATCTTTAGCAGCAGTGTGAAAGTGAATAGCACATAACAGCCACAATTACCGGTATAAACATAGATACCTATTGGTACAATATGCGTCACATGACTAAACATGCGTCATTGTTTTCAAAAGCCTCAGTTTTCACAGTCCACACTGCAACGCGAAAACGCGTTTTCAAATTGATCCACTTTGGAGAGCGTTTTTTTTTTAAAAAGCTCAGTTTTCCTTGACCAAAAACGCCGTCTCAGTGTGGACGGAAGGCCAAAATGGAGAGAAAAAGATGCGTTTTCAAACGAAAACGTATTAGTGTGGACATGGCCTTGTCACGTCTTAGGTGGTGTGAGTACTATCATCCCTCCAAGTTTGAAGTCTCTGTAACTTGCAGTTTGGTCTGCACGATCTGTTTTTATGTGGAGATCGCTGATCCGTGACCTTTCTAACAATTACAATAGGGTTTTAGCGCTAAATCCATACTGACCCCAATATTTTAAAAGGTGTATAACCAATGACTTTTAAATTAAATTATTTTTTAAAAAGTAAAAAAAATTCTCCATGGAGAACATTAATGGGGTTTTTATTACTTTCAAATCACTTTTCACAATCCAATCAATTTCCAATGGATAAAATCCAGTCTTCCAATTAAAAAATCCTATTTTACAACAATACGTCAGGTTACAGAAGTCAAATAGATTGCAAATGGCATTTCCTGACGACTTGAAAGTTTCCAAAGTGCTGAAACAGAGTCTCTGATATGAGAAGCACAATCTTTCTGACTGTAATACGGTATACCCAAGGCGCCGTGTTATTTGTTGCGAGGGCTGTGCTCTCTTGCACACTTTAATATTGCGTTATTATTTCATCTCAGCCTTGAGATAAAGAAAAAAAATGCTTTATTTTATTTTATGGGATTAACCGCACGCTTTCGGGGCGTCTGGAGGTGTCTGTTATGTTTCGTTTTATTAGTGAATTATTTAGACAACACTCAACGGTAACGCCAAGGACAGAGACGACGCGACGAGAGCCCTGCTGGCTTTTCCATTCGCCGCCTTCATTCACTTACTTAATTTGGTTTGGTACTCTGAAACCAGCGAAAGAAATTCACTATCGTTCTCGTCCTGATGGCAGCAGAAAGGGGTGTGGTAACTGATTTCCCAGAGGGCGAAGCACACCGAATTGGTACATAATGATAAAGAAATATCAAAACATTAGAGTGTGGAGATTTGAAAATGGATTTGGGATGAGAGTGAAGGAGACGGAGAGAAGAGCTCGCGTCTCCACGTCTGCGTGCGCCGAGCGGCAACTCCACGGCCCTGAGGTCAGATTTCCACAATATTAAACACATGATTCATGTATTGATGTCATATTTACAAGATCTAATTTTCGGTTAAAGATTCTCTTTTTATATTGCCATGTGGTACCATCATTTGTGCTCTGAGCATTTAGCTGCTATCAGAGCATGTGAAAAGACCTCAGATTGACATAAAATCAAAATTGTTTCTGAACTTACTGTGGATGATTTATCAGTGCATCATTATTACAAAGAACAACATTTTTGTTTTGGTTAGAGCAGCCCATTCTATTGGGTAAAGTGAATCATTCTGATCATTATGTGAACTGAATCAACTGATTCATTCAAAAGATTCGATTTGTTCACAAGACCACATTTCAGAATGGCAGTAGATTCTTATTCTTAATATTTTTAAATTATTATTATTTATTAGATGAAATCAAGTCCAAAAATAAATAAAAAAAAAAAATAAATAAAAAAAAAAAAATCAGTGAAGAAAACAATTTTTAGTCAGAAAATGGTAAATTTCACAAATAATTAGAGAAAACAGCAAGTAGCACATTGAATTAAACTAATTTTGAAGTAGAAAAACTAAAAAAGTATTTCTTGTAAAACATTCTCCATTATTTTTTTATTTACTACCAGTTTTATTTTAGTATGTTTAAAATAGTTTTAATCAGTTTTCATTTTTTAATATTCTCTGTTTTCATTTTACTTTCAATTTAAGTTTTAGTAATTTTGTTGTTTTTGTAGTTTTTAGTAATTTTAGTTTAAATATATTTTTTATTTGTATATATACACATTTTTTTGCTTGCATACGTACATATGAGTTTGTGTGTGTGTCTGTATAGTTTTTATTATTATTATTATTTTTATTTTATTTTTTATTTTTATTAATTTTTTTTATTTAAGTTAAACTAAATTAAAATGAGAAATGTTGCCTTGACAACGATCTGAAATAATTTGTATCATTTTTTTTTTTATTTTATTTTACTTGACTTAACATTTATTTTTTTTTAAGTAACAAATGTTTTTATTTGTTATTTTAATTTTTTCATTAACTTTAATAACCCTGTTTATATCCTCAGAAATTGCTGGTAAATTAAAAAAATACGTACAAATCTGCAAAAAAAAAAAAAAAAAAAAAAAAAAGGAATCAGCAAGTAACACATAGAAATAAACAAAATTTTAAAGTAGAAAAACAAAAAGTATTTTTTTTTATAAAAAATACTCCAATAATCTATTTACTAGCAGTTTTATTGTAATATCATATAGTGTTTATTCATAGTTTGAATCAGTTTTCATTTTTATATTCTCCATTTTTCATTTTATTATTATAGTTATACTAATTATAGTTACAGTTGTAGTATTTTTTTTATTTTATATTATATTTAATATATTATTATATTACATTATATATTATATTATTATATTTTATTGTATTTAATTTTACATTTACATTTATAACAATGTAAATGTGTGTGTGTGTGTGTTTGCATATTTATTTTATTACTATTTTCATTTTTTATATTTAATTTATTTGAGTTAACATTTCTTTTTTTTCAAGTAACAAAAATGTTTGTTTTTATAGTCTCAGTTTTAGTGTAACTATAAAAACCTTGTTACATCTTCAGAAATGGTCAAGTAAGTGGTACGTTTCAAAGAACTGGGAAGTAACACATGAAATAAACAAAATTTTGAAGTAGAAATATGGAAATAGTATTTTCTTGTAAAACATTTTACAATGTTTCTTTCACCATTTTAATCAGTTTACATTTTTTTAAATCTGTTTTTAGTTTAATTTTAATAATGTTGTTGTGTTTTTGTCCTTTTTATTCACATTTTTATATGCCTATATAATTTTAACTGTTTTTTTTTTAGTTTTAATGATTTTAGTACATCAAGCACATCAGCTAGCTAAAATAAAAAGGTTTATATTTTACTTTAAGTTAACATTTATTAGTTAAAAAAAAAAAAAAAACAGCTTAGTTTCAGCTTAGTTAACTAAAATAACCCTGTGTACAACTTTTTCTACAGTGCATGTTTCCTAATTCAATATCTTGTTTCATGTCATTTGTGAATGCCATTTCGTTCCTGTCCGTTAGGCTACTTTCACTGTCTCCTGCATTGAATGATTGTCAACATTATGACAGTCGGCCGTTGTGCATCTATGCCGTCCGTCGTGCTACTTTCAGATATTAAAATGCAAAAAGCCTAAAAGGTGCTCCTGAGCAAAAATAAAAAGTGCCCTAATTCCTGTTCAAAAGGTCGCTGTGATGAGTTATTGGGGAGTAAGCACCTGAAAGCTATTCCCTTGTTAGATTTGACAGAGAGGCTGTCATTTCTCCCTTTAAAAATAGTGGGAAGTAATAAATGGTCATTTGTGAATGTGTTAGCTACCGGCAGAAAGAGCTCCGCTGCTCTGACTGCCTCCTGTGAGAGTTTAACACGGTGAAATATTGTCCTCATTGTCAGATGAGCGCTAGACGTTTTTGTCGAGATCAGCGGAAAAGCGGCTTTGAAGTTTTCCGTGACTTATTATTAGCTGTTAGAAGTTTTGATAATTAATTAACAGGCCACTTTTAAGTCAACATAAGATGGCATTCGCAAAACACACTTCAGTAATGTGACATTTCAGAGTGAAATAAAGTAGAACAGCACCATTTATTGAGAAATGGCCAGCGTTCTTTGAGTCAGATCTTTTAAATGAATCTTAAAGGATTAGTTCATTTCCAGAATAAAAAATTCCTGATAATTTACTCACCCCTATGTCATCAAAAATGTTCATGTCTTTATTTCTTCAGTCGCAAAGAAATGAAGGTTTTTGTTCCATATAATGGATTCAATGGGTCTTGTCTAGTGAAATGAACAGTAATTTTCTGAAAAAAAATACAAGTTTATAAACTTTTAACCACAAATGCTCGTCTTGTACTAGCTTGACGTTATGCATTACGTAATCATGTTAGAAAGGACACACGTGATGTAGGCGGACGTACCAACCCAAAGGACAAACGCCCTTTACAAAAAAGGTAAAACAACGATCTCAGACGATTTTGAAGTTGGAGGAGCGAATGAGATGGAGTTTCTCACCCTACATATGTAATGCCTGAAGTCGCCGATATGCATCGCAGAACTACACTGTAAAAAACAATTTGTTGAGTCAACTTAAAAAAATTTGTAACCTGGCTGCCTTAAAATTTTAAGTTCAGTCAACTCAAAAAAATTTATTCAACTTGAAATGTTAAATTATACTAAGTGACAACTTGGATATTTGAGTTGAATCAACTTAAAATTTTAAGGCAGCTGGTTACTTACCCATCTGTTAAGTTTAGCAAACACAAATATCTAAGTTGTTACTTAGTACAACTTAACATTTCAAGTTGACTAAATGGTTTTTTGTTGACTGAACTTAAAATTATAAGGCAGCAGGGTAACAAATTATTTTAAGCTGACTCATTTGACTCAATAAGACCTTCATTCCTCAGCTGGGTTCGTGTAGAGCCCTTTAAAGCTGCATTGAAACTGCAATCTGGACCTTCAACCCATTAACCGCCACTGAAGTCCACCATATGGAGAAAAATCTTGAAATGTTTTCCTCAAAAACCTTCATTTCTTTTCAACTGAAGTAAGAAAGACATAAACATCTTGGATGACGTGGGGTGAGTAAATTATCAGGAAATTTTTATTCTGGAAGTGAACTTATCCTTTAATAACATAAACACACAACTATGCATGATGAAATCAGCAACATGCATTAGTTGTTTAAATGAAATGAACTGTTTAAATTTAAATTAACTGTTACAATGCATACTTACTACTGTTGGATTAAAAAAAAAAAAACATCTGCAAATGCATGCTGTATTGTCAATTTTGATGTCACCTTGATTGTAAATAAAATGCAAACTTGCACATGAAACATTTGGAATGGAACTGAGGATTAAGTAAAGGTTGTGTAAACATACCAAGCATTTACATTTAGATGGTCTGGTGCAGCAAGTTTTGGTTCAAGCTTTAGGTTTGGGTCAAGCTTTGTGATCCTGTCTCTGCTTCAACTGTCCTGTCACCCAAAAAGAGACACAAAAAAATGTGTAAATATATATAAAGAGTTGAGATGCAAAACCAGCTAAAAGCCATCTTGGTCAAAAATGAGATGATACTGAGTGAATGCTCCTGACACATATTATACGTCCATCAAATACTTTTACTTCAAGCTCGCTAAATTCCAGCCTCAGTCTAATCAGAAGTACCAGTACTTACATAGAAACCTATACAAAGTAGCCTGAAAGAAATGCTAATTTCAAAGAAAAACGTCAGATGGATTTAGAGGCTTTTGCATCTGAACTCCTAATATATTCACAAATACGACACAAATTTCACAATTCAACTCGATTTTGATTTATGAGTCCCTTGTTTGTTCTGAACAGTTAAACTGAGCACTGTTCTTTAGAAAAATCCTCCAGGTCCTGAAGATTCTTCAGTTTTCCAGCATATTTGAACCCTTTCCAGCAGGACAACTGATGCTCCAGAATGAAACACAATGCATTAAGAGCCGGGGGGTGAAAACTTTTTGAAGGTAAATTGTACTTAATTTTATCTTCTGGGAAACATGCAAGTATCTTCTGTTACTTCCGAAAGGGAGTACTAAATGGAAAAAAAAAAAAGAAGATATTTCAACAAAATAAGAAAAATGTGGACATCATCCTGTTCAAAAGTTTTCACCCCCCCGGCTCTTAATGCATCATGTTTCTTCCGGAGCATCAGTGAATGTTTGAACCTTTTTTAATAGTTGTGTTTGAGTCCCTCAGTTGTCCTCGGTGTGAAAAGATGGATCTCAAAATCATACAGTCACTGCTGGAAAGGGTTCAAATATGCAAAAGATGTCCGAAAACTGAAGAATCCTGAAGAATGAAAAACTGAAGAATGCAGGACTTGGAGGATTTTTCTGAAGAACAGTGCACAGTTTAACTGTTCAGAACAAACAAGGGACTCATGAACAACCATCACAAAACAAAAAAACAACAACAAAAAAAAAAAAAAAGTCGCAGATCATCCAGTATCCAGTATCACACACAGTATCCCAAACTTTTAAAGAGGGCTATTTTAATAATTTCAGCTATTTTTTTGGCTTGTGGACTATATGTAAACATCTTTTATGTCAAATATCTTACTCAGAACAGTACTAAATAAAAAAATAACAAGCATTTTGTATGATCTCTCTTATTTTGTTAAAATTATTCACATTTTAAGAGATTCTGCAAGGGGTTCCCAAATTTTCACATCACTGTAAACATTACAGTAAACAAGAACAGTAAACAAGAACAGTAAAAATTATAATGAATATGTAAAAATTATAATGAATATGTTATATGGTGCATATATTTAGGAAAAGCTTCTCTCTAGACTTTTTCTAGCTGACTTACAAGTTTATGGTCACCGAATATGTTTTTTCTGAGGTAAATGTGATGTTACGTGGCATATTGTTTTAAAGCTGTTATCTTGACGTCTTTCTGCAGCTGAAACACTGATTGAGCGATTACATGAGACAGGATACGGATTTCGGTAAGTTGTACTTTTTCTTTTAACATACCTTTGGATGTTTACTCATTTATTTTGTGCCGAAACTGGTATTAAAGCAGAGGAGATGATCAGATCACACTCTTGAATGCTCTGTGATCTGTCAAAACCACCAAAACGGTATTTATTTTTTGAATACTGTAATAAAATGGACCGAATTTAAAATATGATACTTTTCATATAAAAAGTAACAAAGCACAATTTCAGTTCATTAACTGAAAACAGGCTAGACTACTTAATTCTTGGGATACAAGAATCTATGTTGTTTCGTAAAAAATTTGAATTGATTAAAATTGAGAAATCTGTATTTTTAGCCAGCGCTAATTGACCCCGGCAGGGAGTTTGATTGACGGGCGATCTGACCAATCATTTGTTTGCGCTAATAGGAGCTTCAAAGGTTTCTACGTGTTTTTTGCAACGTTGAGTAATGCATCACAAACATATCTCACAAATCCTTTCATAAACAAAGTGCAGACAGACTGTAAATAATAGATTGATTGTGCAGTGTAGAGAGCTTCGTTGATTATAATGGAACTTTGTGAGATCGCGATGAACTAAGATGAGTGACAGCTTTTAATGATTTCAAAGGGAGTTTGTAAATGAGACATTGATTTAATACAACATTTAAATAAACAAGAAGTTAATATTAAGTGACTTACATTGTCTGACTGTAACACTATTGCCTGATTTTGCTCTATTTCGTCGTCACAACTGAGCCATACGCATCTCCATTCAAACACAGCAGCATTTCCTTTATGAATAACCACGCATTTTTAAATGAATCTAGTGAGTCAATGATTCAACTTCCCATAAAGGCAGTCACTTGTTTTATTCCTGAATGAATCAGCAGTTCAAATGAATGGAATGAATGATTCAGTAATTAAATCAGTGACTTGCCGCCACCTACTGGCTGATTTAGTTTAATTTTAAAGTATCTTTTCAGTTATTTAAATCATTCAATATTTCTATATTCAAAATTTTATTTTGAAAACATTAATCTCAACATAAATTGTATTATATTTCATTAAACATGAAAATAAACCTGCAAGCCACTTTTTTTTACAAATCAATTTTATTAATACTGACTTCATTTGATTGGTTACTTGCTCTTATTTTGTTGTTTTAATTAGAAATAAAAAAAAAGCTTATAAAATATAATTTTTGGAAAATTTGACATAAAAGATGACACTTTTAATGAAGTTAGAAAAATGCCATTACAAAGGTAAAAAAAAAAAAAAAAAAACTTTAATTCACTTTAATGAGTCAAATATCACCTCGTAATGATATTTAAGGCTAATTTTTAATCAGATTTTTTGATTATTGAGTAAAAGGTGCTCCTAAAATTTTGACTGTGCTCCTAACTTTTTTGAGTTAGGAGCACAAGTGGTTTTGTGGTCCAGAGTCACACATGTCAAAACACACTAAATGTTTTGTCTCGTCACATTCAGGAATTACATGAATCACATAAATGATGCCATATTTTCAATTCAAAACAGCATATTTGAGAAGAACATTGGGTAGTTTGCATCCTTGGATATTAGCATTTCTGCAGTAAAACAGTTGTCAATTATTATGATTTCACCATTTCCATCTTTCCCCGCTCTCTTTCAAAGTTAAAACTGAAGCGTCCCGCTGAAAGACCGCTGAGGCCGACCAGCTTAAAAATTAAACTTTTCAGTTTTTTTAAACTTCAAAGCTTCATTATACCATTGATGCCAATAAAACACCTTTTATTTTATTTTAAGAGTTTATAAGGCTTCCCTAATAAACAATTCTTCTGCCAAGATATATATAGCAGAAACATAGTAGAGCATTATTTACAGAAACCTCAACTTCAACCAATCAGATTTCAGAAGCTGAACTATCAATTTTAGAGCACACTTTTATATCCCATACATATTCAAATCCATCCTCCTCCCTGTATTTAATTGGCATTGTGGGTCTTACCCAGGTGGCTTAGCTGTGGATATTCGGATGCTCCAGACTCGAGCATCAACGTGACAGTTTGAGGTGGAGAACACTATTATTAGTTTACCTCTCAGCCATGGCATTTTATCACTGTTGCATCTGATGGTCTGGAGCTTTAAAAAAGAGAGGAAGTTGTGCATCTCAATCCGCCCGTTCATATTTCATAGGGCACGGTGTCATAAATACAGGGAGCGCGGCTGACCTGAGCTATTAGTTACACACCTCCAATGGGCGTGGGACAGTTTGTCTCTGGCAGGGACACGTTTTCCATAAAGTCACGCGGAACGGGATCCTATGCGAGAAAAATCGTACACGGGCAAGCAGACGCCGACGCACAGCTTTGTATGAATATGAAAACGCAACGTGGCCCGAGGTGGGAAAGAGAAGTCGAAGAGGGACAAAAGATGAAAGCAATACGACACAGACCTCCAGCCAGGAGTGAAAAAAAAAAAAACATCCGTGTAATATCTGGCAAGGCTCGCGCTCCGCTCTGCTGTCTGAGAGGGGTTGCGGGAGGGCAGCGTTTGGAGTCCAAACAGCAGGTCAGATTGTAGGTCAATAGTGAGTTGCACTACAGAGACTCTCGGTTTTCCCTCAGCGTGTCTCATAAGTTCTGGTCGCACAGCGCGCCTTTCGCTTTCTGTCACTCTCGGGCCATGGAGAGCAAATATGTGTGAGTCTGATATACAAAGATATAAAGTCTTTATGTCATGGAGTTGTTGTTTTGCAAAGCCAAACTTTCTAGCATGAAGTCTGGAGGCCTGTAAAAAAGTAAAAGTGTTAATAAGTGAGATAAAGTTCAAAATTAGAAATAGTCGCATTGAAAGACAAAGTTCTTCCGTATGAATTTCATGTATCATTCATGTACTATTATAGTTTTTGTTAAAATTTTGAATTAGATTTTATTTTCATATTTTGTTTTTATTTATAGTTTTAGTTATTTTACATCTAGTACTTTCATTAGTAATATGTTTTTAGGCAGCGGCTACTTACACTAAGTGAAATCAGCATATTTACACAATGCAAATAGCGACAGACTATTTATGCTATGTAAAAATAGGAGTATTTTGTTTGCAATAATAGTAGTTACATGCTGTTTATACAAAATAGTGGCAGATATCTGCACCTCAGTATTGTAGTACATTATAAAACAGTATGCGATAGTAATGATTTGAGTGTAAATTATTAATTATTTTTATTAAGGTTATTAAATGGATGCCGCTTTGGGACAATAAAGCCCTCCCGACACCTAACCTCAACCTTGACGATAAAAACCCGTGAGGCATGTTGTTTTCTGCTTTTTGGTTATTTTCTTCACTTTTATTGAAAATACATGCCTTTCCGATGTGATATGTGATGTGAAAAGGGAGAAGAATGAGTTCAGCAAAAGGCAGATTCGAATTCAGGTAAAAAAAAAAAAAAAAAAAAAAAAAATTTATATATATATATATATATATATATATATATATATATATATATATATATATATATATATATATATATATTAGGGCTATCAAATTGCATACAAAATAAAAGTTTGCCTAATAAATGTGTGTGTAGTGTGTGTAATTATTATGCATATATAAATACACAAAAATTAATGTGTCAATTATTCTCTTAAATCAATTTAAGAGAAATGTGTTATTTATGTACAAAATATTTGTGTTTATATATAATAAAAATTATATAAAAATTATAATAAATACATATACTTGTAAATATTTCTTAAATATATACATGAATGTGTTTGTATTTATATATACATAATAATAACACACAGTACACACACATATTAGGCAAACTCAAACTTTTATTTTGTGTATATATATTTTTTTTTAATTTTTAAATTTTTATTTATTTATTTATTTTATTTTTTTTTTTTTGGACGCTACTTGTACTTGGTGTAATTCAGGGTTGCCTAGGGCAATTCAGAGCTACTTTAACACTGTTTCTGCAGGTTGTTTATCATGGGGGGACCCTCCCCTCGAAACGCAATTGGGCTAGTTTTGGGTAGCAATTGGATGGGTTTCGTTGTGAAAACCTGGCAACCCTGGTGTAAATAGTCGCTCTGAAGTGTTTTTTAAATTAATTTTTAGTTATTAGTTTATTTTAGTTCTTACTTTAATAACTAGCTGAAATAAATGTAATTTTTTATATATTTTATTTTATTTTAGTTAACATTTATTTTTAGTTTCAAGTAGGCCTGATTATTTTTTTTACTTTTATTTATTTATTTTATTTTTATGGTTTTAGTTAACAATAATAACCTTGGGTCAATGGCACTATTCCTTATATGCCCACTAGAAAAAAAAAATGATAAAATTATGAGAAAATGAGCATGCATTTTAATTGCATTTAATTTGCTCAATAAGTGTGTAAACTTTATTTAGTTGTGTCACATCTTTTTTATTTTATTTTACATTTTATTTTTATTTTAGTTTAACTTTTCAATCAATACCGAGTTTTAACTTCTACAGTAACTGTCAGCAGCATATGTTCCCAAATAACTGTAAATAAATAAATAAACAAATGTGCAAATGTGCATTTATTAAAAAAAAAGCTTTATTACCGTTCAGAGGTTTGGTAAAATGTTTGTCTCTTTAAGTCTCTTCATCTCACCACGGCTGTAAAAACAGTAAAATTGTGAAATATTATTACAATTTAAGATAACTGATTTCTATTTGATTATATTCTAAAATGCAATTTATTACTGTGATGCAAAGCTGAATTTTCAGCATCATTACTCCAGTCTGGAGTTTCACATCATTCTAATATGCTGATTTGCTGCTTAAGATACATTGATTATTATCAATGCTGAAAGCATATTTTTTATGTAAACTGTGAGCATTTTTTCAGGACTCTTTGATGAATAGAAAGTTCAAACAAATGTTTAGTTCAAATAAATTTTACTCTCATATTTGATCAATTTAATGCATCCCTGCTAAATAAAAGTGTGTTTGTTTTTTTTTTATTATATTTTTCTCACCAGTGAGTTTTTGCATACTTCAGGGGTCTTACAGGGTTTGGAAAACTATGGAATTTGATTTAAGCAAGTATGGAAAAAAGAAAGCAGAGTATGAAAAAAATATTTGTGTTTCCAGACTTTTGCCGCTATTTAGTTTTTTATAATAGAAATTTAAGAATTCAGTGAAAATAAATGTATTGAACAAGAAGTGAGATTTCATGGCAGCTGTTTAGTGATTCTTTAGTGATTACCAAATATTCACTTTTTGATTATGCAAACTGCAGTTATAAGCATTTTGGGTTTCTTCTCACAATATTTTTAGCACCGTATTATATAGCCTCAAGGACCTTTGCAAAAATAAAAAAATATACAGACTTTCATCTGTGCATGAGAAACCATTAAACTTAGCATACAGGACAATGCACACTAAACCACCTATTGCACCATCATAAGAAAAGTCAAATTTTGAGCAAGTAGATCTCTGTTAATTCATGTGTATCCATGCTCTTTTTTATTTATAGTGATGCACAAAGGAAATAGTTTATAGAAATCTAGAAACTGTAATGCATAAGCATGCAAAAAATTTCCACGCGCATGTGAATAATTTTTCGAGGGCACAAAAAAGTTTCTTGTGTGCATGTAAAAGTCTGTTTTTCTTATCATTTTTTTTTTTTTTTGGTGACCTTGTTGTCTGAGAAAACTGAGAAAATACAAATATTTACAGATGACTGTACTATATACCAAATATAAAGCTGAAAATGTTGCTCTATGAACCATTTATGTTAAATATGGTCTGAAAATCTACTTAGAGGTTTGGAAATTTGAGTCTGGAAAAGTATGGAATTTTGAAATGGAACCCTGATACTTAAACTGGTATACTGGTGTTCATACAATTTTTTTACATTACATTTTGCCAATTCTGCACAATAGTTTGTAAGAAATAATAAAATTCCCTTACCTAACAAGCAGTAAATCTCATCTGTATCTATTCCCTAAAAAGCAATGAGCCCTCCAATAAAACTTCCTGTTTCAACAGGAAATCAACAAAGTGCAGTATTTAAAGCTAACGCCCAGTTGTTTACAAGTAGCAAGAGTGACTTTTTTCTTCAGGAATCTGTCAACAAGTCACTTTCCTTTCAAAGCAGGCAAGCAGAACTGTCGGCTCATCACCCTTCAATTAAACCTGTGACCACCTGAAAATCCTCGATTGACATTTCCTCCCCTGATTGTGTCTCATCCATTTTTTAATTGCGCTCATTCTCTCTCGGCCGTTCCCATGAGGTGGGTGGACTGCAGTGGTGGCCACTGTCATTCGTCAGGGATGACAGGAGCGAGAGACAGAGAGAGAGAGAGAGAGAGAGAGAGAGAGAGAGAGAGAGAGAGAGGCACCATGCCACTTCCAAAGCGAGTGCTGATGTGTCAGTCTTATCACACAGCCGAGCGCTCTGGAGGCGACATCCTCCACTGAATCAGTGACATTTCACGGACGGTGCAAATCTATCCGTCTTTGTCAAGCGTCCCTTCATCCTCGCACAAGCACACATCGTTTTCGCATTCCAGGAGTTAGCATATTGATCACGGCAGAGTCGCTGAAGTGTGGAAGCCATTTTTTTCCTCCTCTTTTTTTGGGCTAAAATGGACACCTTTAGTCTAGTGGTCACTGTCAGTTTCCGGTGAGGTGCGTTTTAATCCCGCTGTGTGGGTGGTCTGGGTCACGGGTGTCACAGCGTGTTGGTATGCTGAATGGAGGGAGGCTTTTTTATTCAAAGCCCTTTTCTCTTTATTCAAAGCCTGCGCTAGACGCAATGTTTTCCTGACTTCATGTGGAACGCCGAGCTGAGTGAATGGAAAAGTTTTTGAACTTTGTAATTATTGTACATGCTCAACACGGATGAAGAGCGCCTTGAGGTCAGGACTGAACACTTTCTCAAAAAAAGAGCGTTTAATTAGCGTCCCGTTTAACTTTTGTCAAGCAAAAATGTCTAAAAATCCTCAAACAAGATACATTTACTGGAGAAGCAACATTGCGTCATAAAGGGATAATTTAACCAGACATCAAACTCTGTCTTTTACTTATGCCCTTCCAAATTGTTGTGAGTTTTTCTTTCTGCAGAAGACAGAAGAAAATATATAATATAATATAATATAATATAATATAATAACTAAGGTTGGGCAATATACGATTAACCGGTAGAAAACCGGTAGATCACGGTTACAGGCTTACGTGACTTAACTGTTGTTTTGGAAATGTCTTTGAAATGACCCTAAATTTATTCTGATTAATTTTTTTGCACTATTTAGTGTGCTTTCCAAAGTGTTTTGTAAAGCATTTGCAAAGCATTTGTAATATATATTTTTATGATTTCTATTTTATGAAATATCATGTGGTGCGACCATCAAGAAACTACCATTTTTATGTTGGAATCCATTCAAGGATAGGACTTTGCATCATATAGCATTTGCCAATGACCCATGAAAACAAGTGTTTTCCATTATAGGTATATGTCCCAGACTGGCAGTTTTTGTGCTTTTATATTCAATTGATGGTTTATATACATAAAATACTTCATTTTAGTATCATTTGGAATAGATTTTTATGCAATTTGCATCATTTCAGACGGTTTAAGTTTAATCTTTGTGAAATATGAGAAAAAAATGCAAAAAATTAATTTAGAGCATATCATTTTAGCTAGTAGTTAGTAATTATGCATTTATTCTATTTTATCTATAAAATAGAATCTATTTTACCAGATTCCACTGCCAAGCAAAGTAAAAAAAAATGCTTACCATAGGCAACATTAATTCTGACCCTGCAGTCAAGCACAAACTCCAGATTTCATTTTTTACTGCAAGAGAGATGCTCATGGTGTGATCTCAGAACCTAAGCCAGCAAACTCCCGCTACTCTAAATTGACCCTTCGCAAAGACCCGCCCCCCCTTAGTTACTGTTGCTACGTCCGACAAACCATGGCACTTTTATGCCACACATCATGTGCTCATGCCATTAAAAATACATCACGGAGCAAACTGACACTGACAATGCACCAACAGACAAGACAGAGCTAGTTACTTTTGGTATGAAACAAAGTCTGCATGTTCAAATTCTGTAATTTTTTTTAAATTCAAACATCAAATACTGTTTTGTGGGTCTTTAACTGATCATGAACTGATCATCTCTTCATCTTTACTAGTTATAGCACGAAATAAACATGAATGAACATCAGAAGGTATCTTGTTTCACCTGTGAAAACATATCAATATGCACCTTTTTTCAAGTTCAAGTCCACCGACTTTAATCTACTCTGCCATCTGATTTGTTTGTTGGACAAAACAGCGTATTTGGCATTATGATTGATCAGATCGCCTGTTATTCAAACTCAATTAAGCAGCCAAGACCGGGCAAAGTTCGGAAATAACTGGGGCCAAAGAAATGCCTGCAGTTAATGCCATGTGCTGCACTTTTCACACACGTCTCTTTAAACAGACTGTTAATAATACAAGGCCTTTGTGTCATTCAGAGCGACCACTCATCAAGTGGTGCGACCAATAATTGGAGTAACTGTATTAAAATAAAAATATCTCATTTCTGTGGTTGAAATATGAATCACGGCTACAGCATGCTTAAGTAAAATGGTATTTTTAAAACATTTTTTATCAGTTTTATGCAATTTACAGGAAAAATAAGTCTGCTAATTACATTTAAAAAGGCAACTCTGAAATTATAAAACAGAAATATGAAACCATTATTTACAAAAACTCAAAATAAAAGCAAAAACTTTGTTTCTCAACACATTTAATTAGAGAATATCTAAAAAATGTTAAGCATGTTAAGAAAATGAATTAATTTTAATGTAAATCATGGTCGCACCACATGACATTTTTTAAGGATATGGCCATTTCATCGAGATGAAAAAACACTAAAATCACTTAATTTTAAATTTAATATGAATTTATGTGTACGCAACATTCTTAATGTTTAAACAGTTACATTAGATATTATTTTTTGTATTTTAAAATCGGCCTTTTGAAAATCAAAGACCCATATATATATTTTTCTTTTTTTTTAATTCAAGTAAGTGTATCAAATTAAACCAAACTCTGGCAAGTTGTCCTATCTGTCAAGCTGTAAACCCCCCTTTTTTGTCTCCATTATGTTTAAGAGTGAAGGTAGTTCTTGCTTGAATGCATACTTGAAGGCCCAAATTATGGTTTGCGAATAGTGGATCTCAGATTTACAGCTCATTTGCCATGTGTGTGCAACCAAGCCAGTAAAGTCTGCCTGCTTTGCCTTAATGATATCTTGGCACACGTATTCAATATAACCAAGACACCACAGTTAACCATCCCGTCTCGTGCTGAAAACCGCGTTAGCGCTCGTCACGTTCAGCAAACTATTATTCTTACACTCAAATTACAATTTACATTTAAATTACATTCTGATTATTTCTAAACGATTCATAACTTAAGAAAAAAGATAATGGCTTTTTAGTTGTTTTTTAACTACATTTTTTGCTAAAAATAATTACAGGCTTATTACACGATCGCTAGTTCCCTGCTGTGCATTTTAAATTATTTAGCTTCGAAATTAAACTATTAGAATGCAAGTTCCACGCTGCAATGCTGTCTGAACCGCAGAGCAGATATCCCCCACAAATTAGAGCTAAAAATGGAAATGCACCGTATTGATTGGTTACTCCATTAATTAGATTATGTCTCAGGAGAGGAAATCTGTCCTAAAATTAGAGCGTTTCATGCTCGGCTGCCGTCCCGGGCTGATATTCGCTCTGAAAAAGCGGCACGGGGGATTGCAACATCTGTACTCTGTAATGTTGGGGTTAACTTGTGCAGCGATTGCATATGCAAAATCCACCGCCAGGTGCGACACTGACACAGCTGCTGACACGCACGGCGCGATATACCCCGAGCAAGACAAAGCGAGGGAATACGAGGGATGCAAAGCGCCCCGCTCGGTTGTAGTCAGGCTATGTGTGAGTCCCATGCGAAAAGCGTGAATGAGAGGCCTGCAAATCGATAGGGACAGGGGATGTGGTGTCTGGCAAATCCAGTGGCGGCTGACATGTTCTCTGTGTAATCTCCTTCATTGTGCTGCGAGAGGGAAGATTATCCTCCGCTGACTGGCTGCTAAAAGGTTCCCCGCTCTCAGAACGCTTCCAGAAGGGCGAGGGAACGGCAAGCAAAAACCTCGCGTTCTTCCCCTCCTTCCCTGTCAAAGTCCGGATTATGCCGGGAAATTATCCCCTCTGCCTCTCAATAAAAGCTATTCTTATACGCCCTCGCCTTTCACGCAGTATCATTGGATTTGTGACACCGGATCTCCGCTCGGATTCGCCGCTAATTTCGACAGGTTGCAAAGCAAGAGTGGGATTAGCAGGACTCTTGAGGCACTTCTAGCATTTAGCATTTTGTGCTCGACAAAGGAGAGCGTGTTGAACTAAATATACAAAAAACAAACAAACAAAAAAAAATTATTAATAATAATAATAATAAATAATAATAATAATAATAATAATAATATATATATATATATATATATATATATATATACACACACACACACACACATTATACATTATTTTTTTATTATAGCAAAAAATATTGAAAAATTTTTATTTAAAAATTATTTTTTTATTTCTTTAATTTGTTTTATGTATTTATATTGCTTATATTATTATTACAGCAATAAATATATTATTTTACAATTGTTTTTATTCCTTTAATTTATTGTTTTATGTATTTATGTTTTATGTATTTATGTATTTTTAATGTTATTTATTTATTTATTAGCATTAAATAAAATATTATTTTTTAAATATTTTAATCTCTTGAACTTATTTTATTTAGAATATTTATAATTATTTTATTATAACATTAAATTTAAAGAGAACATGTTACGCTCTCTCTCTCTCTATACAGTAAATAGATTATTTTTTTCTCTTTATTATAGCATTAAATAAAATATTATTTAAAAATAATTTTTATTCCTTTAATTTATTGTTATTTATTTTTAATATTATTTATTAGCATTAAATAAAATATTATTTTTGAAAGATTTTTATTTCTTTCAATTATTTTTAATGTATAATATGTGATTTTATAATTATTTTATTTTAACATTAAATTAAGAGAGAGCGTGTAAATAGACACACACGATACATTTAAATTAATGTAAAATGTATAGTGCATGTATATATATATATATATATATATATATAT
Organism: Cirrhinus mrigala; assembly: GCA_036247105.1. NCBI lineage: Eukaryota > Metazoa > Chordata > Actinopteri > Cypriniformes > Cyprinidae > Cirrhinus > Cirrhinus mrigala. Next base: position 4,182,075 of record CM070029.1, on the reverse strand, counting down.
ATATAGTGTGTGTGTGTGTGTATGTATATATATATATATGTATATATATATATATATTATTTTATTTATTTATTTGCATTAGATAAAGTATTTTTAAAGATTTCATTTTTCAGATCAACTATTTTATTTATAATATGTTATTTTATAATTATTTTATTATAACATTAAAATATTTATTTTTAAATATTTTATTTTTTTATTTTATAATTTTTTTAATTATTTAATTAGTTAAAAGTAGTTGAGGAAAAAGTGCTTGCTTGTGCTGTTGAGTGAACAGACTCTTTGTGGTCTGTGGTTTTGTTGCATGACCTGGTCTGGTGAGCTGGTCTTCTTGCCTGGTGTGTTTTTGCCAGTATGACACAATAAGACGACTCCAACATGTGGAAATACTGTTGAGAGTAACAGAAAATGAAAACTTAATTTACAAAGTTATTAAGTACAGCCTTTTAGAAAAAGTACTTACAGGAATATACAGGAATCACTTACTTTTAATTGGAACCAGGGTCCAAAATTTCACTCACCAAGTGCTAAATGCAAATAAATAAAACAGATTTGTCATTAGTGTTTATATCAAATTTTGGCAATGATTATCTGACTCTAGCAGACAATTTGTATGAATTGCTTTTGATTCACTCAAAAGAAAACACTGCAGGAGACACAGTGACCTTCACTGTTTGTTACTAATATGCAAGGAAACCAGCTAATTAGCTACACTTCACAATTACAATCACATATTTTACTAAATAAATAATGCAAAATTCAGTGTCATAGCTGGTAAATTGTCTCAGCTTACCCTGCACATCTGTAAAGGTTATATGTTTTTTATTTTTTTGATCTTGGGTGACTGTGATATTGTTAGTGTGTTTTGCATTAGATTATGAAAACAGGCCTGTCTCTTGGTAGTTTGATCTGTGTGTCTGTGTGTGTGTGTGTGTTCACATCATACACACGTGTCTGTGTGCTCTTCCAGACAGTCAGACAGTCACCTTCAAGTGTCTCCTTCCTGGACAGAGTGTCACTCTAAACCAAAGCAGAATGGGACACTGATGGACTGTGTGTTGTCATGTATCATTTTGATTACAGTGGTCTGTCAGTGTTGGTGTGTGTGTGTGGGAGTGTGTCGAGCCATTGATAATACTAAGGCACATGTCAATATACTGTATGTCTCTTTTCCATACAATAAAATTAAATGGTGACCAAGGGATATTACATACCAAAATGCTGTATAGTAGTCCAATAACAGTAGTCCACAACTTGTGACATATATTCCAAAGCCATACAATGTGTCAGATTTAAATGAGATGAATTGTCCCTCTCTCATTTTCAAATCTTGCAGGGTTTTTTTTTTTTTTTTTAATTTTTAAAATTATTTATGAAATAAATATACATTTAATTTTTTTAAACAAAAATCAAACAAAATTCTGAAATTTAATCACCATCATTTTCAAATCTTACATTTTTGATTATTTCATTTTTGTAATTATATACATTGATCAGCCATATTTCTTATCCATAATTATCCCCAAAATCTCATAATTATACAAATATATATAATAAAATTCTACTAAAATAGTTATATAATAAATAAAATATGAATATAAAATATGAGTAATTAATGACAGAATTTTCATTTCTTCTTATTAAAACTAAATAAAATAAAACATTTAAAACTTATCATTTATGTATTCATTAGTGCTTTTTAATAATGCTTTTTAAACTCAGAATTTGTGCCAAAATGGGTTTAATGTTGTGAATACAGAAAAATCTGTATTTTTGTGAATTTTTTTAAACAATTATTTTTTTTATAATTATTTATTTATTAATTATTTAATTATTTATTAATTATTTATTAATAATTATTATTATTTATATAAAAACATAGACAATCCTGAAGTTTAATCACCATTATTTTCAAATTTTGCATTTTTTTTTTTCATATTTGTAATTATATACATTGATCAGCCTAATTTCTTCTCCATAATTATCCTCCAAAAATCTAATAAATAATAAAATAAATTATCAAATATATATAATAAAATATTTATATAATTATAATTATATAATTCATTTATTTATTAGTGCTTTTTGTTGCTTTTTAAACTCAAAAATTGTGTCACTGGTTTAATGTTGTGAATACAGAAAAATCTTATTTAAATGATAGAAATAATTTATTATTATTATTTTTATATTATTTATGAAATAAATATAAATATTTAATTTTTAAATAAATATGTTTGTATAAATGTAAACGAAATATGGATAAAAAATATACAAGCAAATAATGACAGAATTGTAATTGCTTCATTATTAAAATTTATAATATATTTATTAACTTGAAAACGGTCTCCCTGGGTTTTAATTTATTTATTTATTAGTGTATTTATTGCTTTTTAAAATAAAACATTGTGTCACTGGTTTAAATTATTTATAAAATAAAGTACATTTTAAATTCATTTTAAATACATATTTTTTTAAATAAATGTAAACAAAATATGGACATAAAATACACAGGTAAATGATGACAGAATTTTTATTTCTTCTTTATTAAAATTAAATAAAATAAAACATTTATAATATATTTATTAACTTGAAAACTGTCTCACTGGTTTTTAATTCATTTATTTATTAGTGCTTTTTATTGCTTTTATTTTTAAATAAAAATTGTGTCACTGGTTTAAAATCTGTATTATTTTCTGTATTATGTTTATAATAATAGTTTAAAAAATAATAATACAAAAACAGAGAAAATTCTAAAATGCACAAATCTTGATTTGCATGATCTTGATTTGATTGTCATTTTTGTACTTCTATAAACTGATCAGCCTTATATCATCTTTTTCACTCATCATTTATTATTTTTAATTTATTTTAATTTATTTTATTTAATTTAGTTTAATAGTTCTGTTCTGTTTTCTGGGAGGGTTTTCAGAACATGAGTAAATAATGACCGAATTTTCCTTTCCGGCTGACCCGTCACACATCTTCTTTATTGTTTTTGGGGTCCGATGGGTCGTTTAGGCCGCGCGGCTGTAACCGAGAAGTCTGATCGCAGCGGCGGGCGTCACGCGTTAATAAACCCGGGTCTAGTTCCCTCGGCTGCCCTGGGAGATCGCTTACATCAAAGCACCAATCAAAAACTGGTGCAGATATAATTTGTCATCAGGGATTTCCTGCTGGAGAATTATAGAGAAGATACAGGGCCGATCAATACTATGGATTTTCACTGCAGTGGCTGATTGTCCAATTGCTGTGAAACATGTGGAAGGATAAAAGGCCACGCCTGCCAGTCTCCGGCGGACTGCCGACTCAGCATAAGGCCCGTCAGATCCCTCTGGGCGGCACTGATAGAAAATTATCACGCCGAGGTGTCCGAGCCCTATTTAACGCACTCGCTCGCTCACTTGCTTCATCCGATCCTCTTCGCTGGCTCACTTTGAGGAAGCGTCACTCAGCTCCGTATCGGCGTCTCGGACGAGGTCTCGGGCTCCTCGATTGAGAAAGAGAGAGAAACGGATGCTTGGGAGCACAATCTCCTCTTTTAGTGAGACGTCTGACTGCATTAGAGGAGATGCATGTTGAACGGGCGAAATCCCAGACAAAACTGACCCTTGCGTTTAACTCCGTCTTCATAAATCCCTAATCTTGCACTCCAGACAGCCCAACGCTGGAGGAACACGACATTTTATAGATTTGTTTGGATGTGCTTGACATAAGAAGTAAAAACATTTCACTTCCCGTGGACATACAGCCGTGGTATTTCCGAGGTCCGTGCTAATGCTGATGGGCTGACAGCTCGTATTCAAAGGGACTGAAGGGTAGGAAGAAATGACAGGCGCGCTGCGCTGCCTTATTGCCGTGCCTTGTAGAAGCTTCGAGAGATCCCAGACTCAACGAGCAGTTATTTCACACGGCCGGCTCGACGTGCTGGTAAACCGCGTTGACGTATTCCCGCCGGTCGCTACAGTGCAGCCCTACGGTCACGTTGCTTTAGGAGAAAAGCATCAAGCTGTAACAGTGCATTTTGTGTACAGGACCGGCCCGTCCTGTGGGAGATACATGAGAGATCGCCTAGAAATCCGTGATATAATTCATAAAAAGATAAAAATTAGATAAAATGTAGATAAAATTAGATAAGTAAATTTGGGAGGGGAAAAAATTGCATATATAATTTTCTTTATTTTCTTTTAATATTAGTTTTATATTTTCAGTTTTTTTTTTTTTTTTAAATATTAAGGGGAAAAAATATTCTTAATATTTTTAAAGGACTTTTACTGCTGTATTTTCCACTTTCATTTTAATTTAGCTGAAGTTTTAGTAATTGTGTTGTGCATTTTGTCATTTTTATTAGTTATTGTTTGGAAATGCTATTACAGTCTATACATTTTTTTTTTTGTCATTTAGTTTATTAGTCTATTTTGGCTTTTTTTAGTATTTTCAATTTATTTTTATTTTTGTACTTTACACTTTCATTTTAATTTTAGCAAAAGTTTTAGTAATTGTGTTGTGTTTTTGCACTTTTTTTAAGTTACTGTTTTGAGATGCTATTATAGTTTTTCTTAATATTTTCAAATAATTTTTATTTTTGTATTTACCACTTTCATCTTAATTTTAGTTAGTTTTAGTAATTGTGTTGTGTGTTCTTGCACTTTTATTAGTTACTGTTTTAAGATGCTATTATAGTTTTTCTTAATATTTTCAATTACTTTTGTATTTTTGTCTTCTACTTTCATTATAATTTTAGCAATTTTTTTTTTTTTTTTTACTAATTTTAATGTTTTTTGGTCATTTTTTTAGTTATTGTTTCGAGATACTATATCATCATTTCTTAATCTTATTAATTTTTATTTTAGTTTTTTCCGTTTTCATTTTAATTTTAGGTACATTTTTAGTAATTGCATTGGGTGTTTTCGCATTTTATTAGGTATTGTTTTAAGATGTTATTTTAGTTTTTCTTAATACTTATTTTTATTTTTGTATTTTCAACTTTGGTTATAAATTCAGCTAAAATTTTTACCCTTTTATTTTTTAGTTATTGATTTGTGATACCATTTCAGTTTGTCTTAATATTTTCTGTTCATTTTTATTTGTGTATTTTCCACTTTCATTTTAATTTTAGCTTAGGTTTTAGTAATTGTTTTGTGTATTTTGTAATTTTTATTAGTTACTGTTTTGAAATGCTATTATAGTCTATACTGTTTTTTTGTCATTTTTTAGTTACTGTTTTGAGATACTATTTCAGTTTTTCTTAATATTTTTAATTTATTTTTATTTTTGAATTTTCCACTTTCATTTTAATTTTAGCTAGAATTTTTAGTAATTGTGTTGTTTTTTGTAATTTTTATTAGTTTTTTGTTTTGAAATGCTATTATAGTCTTTTATACTAATTTTGTTGTTTTTTTGGGTCATTTTTTAGTTATTGTTTTGAGATACTATACATTTTGTATTTTTACATTTTCAACTTTCATTATAAGTCTAGCTTTTTTATTACTAATTTTTTTTTTTTCATTTTTTAGTTATTGTTTTGAGATGCTATTTCAGTTTTTTGATAATATTTTATCTTTTTTTGTATTTTCCACTTTCATTTAAATTTTAGATCATTCTCTAATAATTCTGTTGTTTTGTCATTTTTAGTTATTTTGAGATACTACTGCAGTATTTGTTAATATTTTCAATTAATTGTTTTTTTTCATTAATTTAATTTATTTCTTTTAATTTTAACTTCAGCTGAAGTTTAGCAATTTTGTGTTTTTGTCATTTTGATTATTGTTTTTTATGTCAATATAATTTTATATATATATATATATATAGACATACTCCAATAATCAAAATGTTGTAGTTGTAGAAAGTTAAATAAAACATTTTGATTATTGGAGTATGTTTAACTGTTTCAGTCTGTATATTTTACAATCTCACATTTACTTCAATATGTTACTTGCCACTTTTGTATTTATTTGTGAAATTTACTAGCAATTTCTTGCTAATTGTTTCTAAACCATTTTTTTTATTGTTCAAATTGTTTTTTTCTTTATATTTTTTATATATTTTAAAGTTATATTTTAAAGTGTAGTCCGTGTATTTATATAATTTCATTTATACGTTTTTTTTTTTCCAAAGTTCCTGTGTATAACGTTCAGTGCACACTTTTAGTCCTCTTTTTTATGTCTTACAAAATGTCTTGCACTATATTTATACAGTGTGAGAACAAATTGTGTAGAAACAATTTTCACTCAGAAGATTATACAATTAATTACAAAGTGGCAAAAGACAAATAGTATTTTCTTGTAAAACATACTGCAATAATCTTTGTTTTATTGACAAATTTTAATATTTTTACGACTATTTTTGTTACTGAGTATTTCATAATCTGGCCTCGGGCCGGCCCTGTTTGTGTGTAAGAAAGTCTGGACATTTCCAGACCTCTTAGGCTCGTCTTATGCGATGCCCCCTGACAGACCAATATCAAAGAGCTCTATGTGAAGGCAGAGTGCCAAGCGATGAAGATGACGAGCCCAGACTCTGTCTGACTGGCCCTGCAGGCAGACACAGAGGAAATGAACTGACCACTGTATACAGGAAGAGCAGCGGAAAGCCCTAAACAGGCTTCAACAGAACAGATTCACCCTGACAGGCTTCCCACTTCAATTTAAATGTAGTCTCTGACCAGTTTTACTCATGGACAGCAACTTAAACTCAGACTTGTTGGCACAAAGAAACATGGCATCTCATGAAACCTGTCAACAGTCATGACCGAGTTATATTTCACCCAAAATAAAAATAAATAAATTAAATTAAATTAAAAATAAATAAACACACATAAACAAACAAACAAATAAATTAATAAATAAATAAATATTTTGCATGATTTTCTTTTGCATTGTGATTATGTAAATGACAATTAAGCACATTTAAGCTTAAGATGATTTATAAAAAAATAAAAAGTTAAAATTAAAATAAATAAATATTATTTTTCATAATATTTTAAATGAATTTTTATTTTTGTATTTTCCACTTTATTTTAATTTTAGCTAAAGTTTTAGTAATTGTGTTGTGTGGTTTTTTTGTCATTTAGTAGTTATTGTTTTAAAATGCTATTTTAGTTTTTCTTAATATTTTCAATTAATCATTATTTTTGTATTTTCGCTTTTTTTTTATAATTTTAGCTAAATGTTTTACTAATTTTGTTGTGTAGTTTTGCCATTTTTATTAGTTATTGTTTTGAGATGCTATTAGTTTTATTATAGTTTATTATACTATAGTTTATTATACTATATTTATTATAGTATGAGATGCTATTATAGTTTTTCTTAATTATTTCAATTAATTTTTATTTTTGTATTTTCCACTTTGATTCCAATTTTAGTTAAAGTTTTAGTAATTTGGTTGTGTGTTTTTTTGTGTGTTTTGTGTTTTTGTCATTTATTAGTTATTGTTTTAGGATGCTATTTTAGTTTTTCTTATTATTTTCAATAAATTTTTATTTTTGTATTTTCCACTTTCATTAAAAATTTAGCTAAAATTGTTAGTAATTTGGTTGTGTGTTTTTTTTTTTTTTCTTTTTTTTAAATTTTTATTCGTTACTGTTTTGAGATGTTATAGTTTTTCTTAATATTTTCAAATATTTTTTTTATTTTTGTATTGTCCACTTTCATTAAAATTTCAGATAAAGTTTAGTACTTTTGTGGTGTTTTTGTCGATTTTATTAGTTTTTTTTTAATGTCGATATTATTTTTATTCATTTTTAGTTTAGTTTTGGAGGGCTTCACAATAAACAATGAAATAAAATAAGTATACTTTATAGATGATAAACTATATTGTGTATTTATTCATTTTTTTATTTTAATATTAAAATTAAAAATTTATATATAGAAAAAAAATATATATATAAATAAAATAAACAAGTAAATAAATACACAATATTATTTCAGTATCAGTACTATTTTAGTATTATTGAATATTATATATATATATATATATATATATATATATATATATATATATATATATATATATATATATACATATTCTGAATTGATAATATTTTTGTATTTTAAAGTTTTAATGACTATATATAGTCTATATATATTTTATTAATTTTATTTTTATTTATTAAATTAAATATTTTTTATTGTAATACTGTGTAAAATTACTATAAAAAGGTTCATACACATTACAAAAATGTGAATTGTAGTAATTATAATTAATTATTCTTATTATTAATAATAATGGGGAAATTAACTGTCATGACAATTGTCAAAATAAGGTAAAAAATTTTAAGGTAAAAAAAAAAAAAAAGTTTTATTTTCTTATTTCTATGCAAAATATAATTTTCAAAATTTTTTCTTTTAAATTTTGGGGTGAAATATGACCAGAACATGCTCTTGATACAGCATCATATAACCTATTCCTGGAACGCCTGGAAATATCAGGGAATTTCGAAAAGTGTGATTTCCCGAAATGAAAAAGTCATGAAAATGAATCACATCTTAAAAGGTCATGCAGAAAAAGTCATAGAAATGTCTAAATACAATATCCTTTTTTTATTCAATCAGACTCAGCTCAAAAGTATTTCATAAGACAGAAATGACTCTCTATAAAACAGTCATAACAAGCATCATGAAAATGTATAGGTCAGAAAAAGTGTGAACCCTGTTGACAGGTTTAGTGAGAATTACAAATCACGCTAAAAACGGCAAACATGCAATCACATCTTACACTTCCTTACAACCTCATACAGCAAACATTACCGATTTTCTTTCCACATGAAGACATTTCTGTCAGAACGTTACAGTAATATTTACTGTAAAACTGCATGTAAATGACTTCAGCATTACACGTCGACCCTCACCGCCGCACATTATCCACTCAGAATAACGCGCGAGTCAAAGCGACAGCGGCCCTGCGGCGTTACGGCCCGCGGTGTCGACGTGCGTCACGTGGCATCTGGCATCGTGGATGATTCTCGAGCCGCTAGAAAAGGCTGGACCCATTAGTTTCATCATTATTTGTGAGAGGTTGAGTATTCTGGTGTGATGTTATCTTTCTCCGCGCTGGAGGAGGACATATGGGGGAGCGGTGACCCGAGTATATACGCCTGATAAAAATAGCTCAGCTGCTGTGAATATGCTCCGTGAGAGCAGTTCTGGGATTAGGAGCCATGATGGAGGTGCCGTCATTGAGCTGAAGTCTGCGGCACTGAGCGGCACCTGTTTAGATTCACTTTGCTTTTTATATCCAGTGTCAGGTGCATACATGACATGTTTTTTGTGGTGAGACAAATGCATGGTTTGCTAAAGACTGAAAATCAACAGTTCTGAATCAGTTTAGTCACTGATTAAAGGAATAGTTCACCCAAAAATGAAAATTGGCTGGAAGTTGACTCACCCACAGGCCATCCGAGATGTGGATGAGTTTGTTTCTTCATCAGAAGAACAGATTTGGATAAATTTAACATCACTTGCGCACTTTTGCAGTGAATGGGTGCCGTTAGAAGAGTCCAAACAGCTGATAAAAACATCACAATAATCCACAAGTAATCCACACCACTCCAGTCCATCAATTAACGACTTGTGAAGCCAAAAGCTGCATGTTTATATAGAAACAAGACCATAATTAAGACGTTTTATCTTTAAGGCCAAAATATAGGTTCATAATCCATAATAACGCCAATCTCCGCCAATATCCACCCACATATTTGTTTAGAGCTGTTTTGTCTTGCAAACGGTGCTTGATCTGCGCATATTTCCCTCCTGATTCAGACGAGACAACTTTTTCACTCGAGAAAGCAACATTACAGATAGAGGACTCACATTTTAGCTGGAAGCAATAGTTTGGAGTTAAAATGCCTTAAGGATTTGTTTCTTACAAACATGCATCTTTTTACTTCACAAGATGTTAACTGATGGACTCGAGTGGTGTGGATTACTTGTGGATTATTGTGATGTTTTTATCAGCTGTTTGGACTCTCATTTTGACGGCACCCACTGGTGATCCACTGGTGCACAAGTGATGCTAAATTTCTCAAACAACACTCACCTACATTCGTACAGCCTCATTTTTGTGTAGACTATTCCTTTCAGTGTGTTTGGGATGAATCGTGGACTTTTAATAGCAATTGATGATGACGAAGAACAGATTTGGATAAATTTAGCATCACTTGCTCACCAATGGATTCTCTGTAGTGAATGGGTGCCATCAAAATGAGAGTCCAAAAAGCTGATAAAAACATCACAATAATCCACACGTAATCCACACCACTCCAGTCCGTCAATTAATGACTTGTGAAGCCAAAGGATGCATGTTTGTATAGAAACAGGACCATAATTAAGACATTTTATCTTTGAGGCCAAAATATAGGTTCATAATCCATAATAACGCCAATCTCCGCCAATATCCACCCACATATTTGTTTAGAGCTGTTTTGTCTTGCAAACAGTGCTTGATCTGCGCATATTTCCCTCCTGATTCAGACGAGACAACTTTTTCACTCGAGAAAGCAACATTACAGATAGAGGACTCGCATTTTAGCTGGAAGCAATAGTTTGAAGTTAAAATGCCTTAGTGATCTGTGTACTCCGGCTTAAAAGGGTAGAGTATGGCGAAAAACTCCATCTTATTTTCTCCTACAACTTCAGAATTGTCCAACATCGTTGAACCTTTTTGTTTGTAAACAGCGTTTGACTTACTTGCACTTTCTTAGTCTTTGCGTGACGTTTCGACGTGATTCAGTAGTACATAGTGCCGTGATGCGCATCCCAGAGCCTGTGCTACACAAGCTTTTGTGCTTAAAAAGTATACAAATTTTTCTTTTTTCGAAAAAAATGAACGATAAGACCCTTCTTCCTCGGCTGGGGTCGTTTAGAGCCCTTTGAAGCTGCATTTAATTTTGGAAGTTCAAAATCGGGGCACCAATGAAGTCCATTATATAAAGAAAAATCGTTTGTTTTCCTCAAAAACCATAATTTCTTTACAACTGACGACAGAAAGACATGAACATCTTGGTTGACAAGGGGGTGAGTACATTATTTGTGAATTGTTGTTCTGGAAGTGGACTTCTCCTTTAATGTGATTTTAAAGTTTAAAATCAAACGATTTAAGCGCAGGAGAGGAAAGAAGATGCGCACCATCTTTCATAACTTTAATGAGTTAATCTATATTTTATTTATGAAAAGAAAACTATGCAGTGTTTTTAAGCTTTTGATTTAAGTTTTTTATACCTGCAATTAGTTCAACTGCATTTATTTATGCTATTGCTAATTTATTTGCTTGTTTATATTTTATCATTGACAGTTTACTTGCCTTTAACAATTTAATGTTTGAAATTTACATTGGTCATTTATTAGTTGTTTTTGCTGTGGTATTTTTTTGTTAAAACCATAGGCAAAAGTTCCTCTTAGGCCTAAGTGTTCTGTGGGCTGCTGATTTTTGCTCATGTTATTCAGCTGCAACAGAAATCTTTGTAAAAATACTGAATAAAAATGTTTGACCTAATTTTGTATTGACTTTTTAACGTTATTGGAATCGAAACTAGGAATCGATAAGCAGAATCGGAATCGATAAAACTCAAACGATACCCAACCCTATTAATAGCAATTGATGATGATGATGATATGAGAGAAGGAAGACACAGCAGCAGATACATGCAGTTAAAAATGTGGATAGTAGTTTGTTTATACAACAAGATTACCTCAAGTTAGCTCTGGAGAATCAGCAGTCCATAACCTCTTTTGCCAAGCGACATCAAACCTCTGACACTCCAATTAGTTGCTTTTTTTTCCTGGTAAAACATAAAAAACATTACAGCTTTATGGTTTGGGGAGTACTATTTTAATATGGTCTCAATAGCTGGGTTTCCATTCAAAACGGCGAATTTAACTTAATCGCAAAATTGGAAAGTCACATGAAACATTTGCGAATAAGCACCGTTTGCATCCAACAAGTCAAAGAAAACAAAATCGTCACTTCCTGATAAACTGGCACTAAATTTTGCTAAGAAAAGTAGAAGACACTGAAAATAATCATTTTCATATATAATAAATTACTTGCGCTTCAGAATGAGCAGGCGAAACACAATAAATGCAGTCACTGCTTTCAGAGGTGGATGCCTGTTGTTTGGGAACGCGGACGTGTAAGACAGTTCTGGGAGGCAGTAATACATAAATACTGTACTTTGACAACAGACTTTTTAGAATGACCATAACAACATTTGAGATGCGATTGTGCGAGGTAGGGCTGGGCGATATAGCAAAAAATTACAATCTTGATTTTTTCAGAACGTTTGACCGACTCTCTTTTTTTTTTTAACAATTTTTAACTAGTCAACTTGAAAATGTGACTACAACATAATTCAAGTAAGTTTTTCTTTATTAACCCTCTAGTTAAAAAAACAAAAAGTCTATTCCAAGTGCAGCACTCATGAAGTTCTCAACATGATGTTAATGTTAAACAAATCACTTGTTAAATATCTTTGCAGAAAAGATGCGTGAACTACTTGTCTTAAATCCTTTAAAAAAAAAAGTCAAGGTAATTCAAATTCAATATGACTGAAGGTATAACACCAGCAGACTATTATTAACTATGAATGTCCTGTAAAAACAATGAACAGCAGCTTTCAGCCTGTCACCATGATGCAAACAAGAAATAGCAGACATACAGTAGTAGTTCTTCACAGGTTTTTTAGTCAATTGTGCTGCTTTTCCATAGTTTTTTCTATGTTTGACTGTTGCACTTGTGTCTCTTGCAGCGTCTCATGCATGTAGCGGCATTATAAAAACATGGTGTTAAAAAAGTTAAAAGTTCACTCCCATCTTCTTGCATGTTTTTCCTATTCCACTGCCCACGTCGCATCTTTGTCAACACAAAAGCACATTCTGTATGAATGGCGCCTACCGATATGAGCATGTCATACGTGAGCGGTTAATCGCGTGCGCCTACGTGGTTGGATCACTCTTTTTCTGATAAAATTGGAAAAAAAAAAATAAATAAAATCACCCAGCCCTAGTGCAAGGTTAGATGACTTTTTTGATCCACATGGAGGAATTTATTGTGTTTCCATCTCCCATTATTCGCATTAACTCTTTTTCGCACAAGTTCAAAAAACACCTCAAGTGGAAAAAAACTTTTTTTTGAGAATTAAGGGATTTTTTTTTTGGGGGGGTATTTGTCATTTTCATCAATCGTTTCTTATGCAATACTTCAAAATGACCTAAACATTTTTGCAGTATTCTTTTTACTGTGTAAAAACTGGGTGATGGAAACAGCTAATGTGGTCAATTGTGACCACGCATAATAGACATATTATAGAACATTTGACAAGCAACATAAAGTAATCGTAAAACACAGAGGGGAAAAAAACTCAAAAAGAAGCATTCAGGTTATGAGATTATTCATTCAGTGTAAATTGTTGAATACACATCAGTGATCTGAAAACATCACACAAAAAATACTCCAAAATTTTTGCTAAATATATTTTAACATAGTTGTTTTACTGATTGTGTGTGTGATCAGTAAATTTTTTTAATGCATTAACATGCATTAAATTGTCACCAAAAAAATGTTACAAAAGGTTTCCATTTCAAATAAATGCTCAGCTTTATATATATGTCAAAAAGTCCTGAAAAAACAAAACGAAACAGAACAAAACAAAACAACATTTATCAGCAGCGCAACTGATTTCAACATTGGTAATATTATTAAATAATTATTAAATAAATATTTTATAAATTATACAATTATTAATGAATAATTAATAAATAATTAAAATAAATTCTCGAGCAGCAAATCAGCATATTAGAATGATTTGACACTAAAGACTGGAGTAATGATGCTGAAAACTCAACTTTGCATCACAGGAATAAATTACATTTTAAAATATATTCAAATAGAAAACAGTTCTTTTCAGTTGTAATAATAATTTTTACAATATTACTGTTTTTACTGTATTTGTGATCAATAAGGTGCATTAAGATACTATCAAAAACATTGAAAAAAAAATATTAGCATTACAAAACGGTATTTCTGCCTAGTTCAATTTGTAATTTGTAAAAAGACATTTTTTTTGGTTAACTGCAGTACTTCTGTAATGTGACATGATATTCAAAAAGAAAAAAAAGCAACGTACAGAAAAACAGAACCATTTCAGGGGCAGAAAAATGTATTGCTTTTTGATTAAAGATTACAAAAACTTCCTTCGTAATAATGTGCACCAATAAATCATTAAGAAATGAGAGCAGAAATGACTATAAGGAACGTAAATGGGGCTAATTTTGATTTCATGCTGGCTTTCGGGTCAAATCAAGTTCAAGTGTAATCCGTAGGTCACAAACTAATAGCCATCATTCATATACATGATGCAAATGAGTACAACATGAGTGTTTGAGGTTGAGTGAGTGTACGAAGATGCATGCAACGGAATGAAAGACGTTTGTGCGTGTGTGTGTGTGTGTGAAGGCATGTCTGTTTGATTATGCAGCTCTAGCTGTGAAACAGCATATGAAGGACTCATACTCGCCAGAACAGCGTGCTATATTGCAACAGCCACTCTGTAATGATAGAGATATTGAGGGCTGTAATTGTTATTATTGCCAAACCCAAATTGAAACTCATAACCTGCCTGACTCCAGCTATCAGTTGTCATTAAGTAAGAAAACAGACGTCTCAGCGGCGTGGCCTCGGTGCCGCGAGCTGTCTGTTGACACACAAAGTAATTGAAGAGGGAGTCGAGCTGTTTGAGCGCACTCAAAAGGAGAAGAAATGAGCACTTGATCAGAGCGTTTTTATGTCTATAGAGATGATTTGATTTCACGTAACGTCTGTTTTATAGCCCACCAAGCCATTAATTTGCATGGAGGCGAGTCAAAATGTGACATTTTTATTTAGGCGCTTTCGCCGTGTTTGGAGAACAATTGACTAGTGGGTTTTTGTGCTGTCAGTTTCGGTGGCATGTCGTCTCATTATATCAGACCTTACAGAGATGCTTAGGAGGTGCTCAAACACACACACACACACACTCTGAGTACAATGACAGTGTTGCCGAAGGTCAATGCTGAGTTCTTTTACTGTGGATTAATACCAGCAGGTGAGTGGGATGTTTATTTTACACAAGGCATGATGGGATTTTATAGGAGTTTTATAGAACAAGTTTTAGCATCTCAATACTAGGGTTATTATAGATGAAACGGTAACACTTTACAAGAATTGTAAGGAGAAAAACATCTGCTAAATGAATGAATGTAGATTCGAATGCAATAAGGTTACATTATTTGACATGTGCTAACAATGAAAAATACTTTTCATTTATTAATCTACAAATGCAATATTTAAGGGATAGTTCACACAAAAATGAAAAACTGTCATTAATTACTCACCCTCATGTCGTTCCAAACCTGTAAGACCTTCGTTCATCTTTGGAACAGAAATGAAGATATTTTTGATGAAATCCAAATTATTTGCGCACAAAAAGTATTCTTATAGCTTTCTTAAAATTAAGGCTGAACCACTGATGTCACATGGACTATTTTAACGATGTCCTTACTACCTTTTGAATGTAGTAGTTGTTGTCTAAGCAGGGTCAGAAAGCACTCAAATTTCATTCATAAAAAAAAAATATCTTTATTTGTGTTTTGAAAATGAACGAAGGTCTTACGGGTTTGGAATGACAATAAGGGCGAGTAATTAATGACACAATTTTAATTTTTGGATGAACTATCTCTTTAAAATAAAAAGTCCTGAGCTAACATAAACAAAAAAAATTAACAAACAACAAACAACAAAGATTTATAAAAACTGTAACAAATGTACTGCTATTTGTTAGTTAATGTTAGGTAATGCATTAAGTTAATGTAAAGTTAGTTAATGTAAAGTGTTTCCATTAAAACTGACTAAAACTATAACTTCAACTAAAACCATAAAAAACATTTTTTTTTTTTGTAATCTGAAATAAAATAAATGCAATCTTATATTATACATAATCTATATACATATATATTTTTTATTTACATTAAAAAAAAAAAAAAAATTATTTTAGCTCTATTTTATTTCAGCATGTTTAACTAATTTGGTTTATCCCAAGGTACTGAAAAAAAAACTAAAATAAAAAATAAAAAAAAATAAATAAAAAATAAAAAAAATTCTAAATTAAAGTGAAAGAGAAAATATACAATCTGATTCAAAATAATAACAAAAATTATAATAGTACATTAAAATAATACTGCTTAATACTTAATACTAGCTTTTACATCTTGCCTTCGGGGATATGCTACCTTAAAATAAATAAATAAATAAATAAATAAATAAATAAATAAATAAATAAATAGGCATTACAAAAAATATTTTATATAAAAATGCAATAAATAAATAAATAAAGTTTATATTTATAATATTTATAGTATTTGTGGCACCACCATAAGGCCTTTTTAGTAGGGCTGTCAATCTATTCATCACCATTAATCGCATACAAAATAAAAGTTTGAATTTGCCTAATATATGTGTGTGTACTGTGTGTAATTATTATGTATACATAAATGCAAACACATTCATGTATATATTTAGTAAATATTTACAAGTATGTATATGTATTTTTTACAATTTATATATAATTAAGATTATATATAAACACAAATATTTTGTACATAAATAACATATTTCTCTTATACATTAATTTGTATACCTTAAAAATGAGCAATTTAATATGCTCTACATAGGCAGCAATTCACAAATAGCACTTGGAAGACATGACTTGATTCCAACACAGTTTGACATCAGCATGTTGCTAAGCTAACAATCAGCTATATATATAATATGCTATATGTAAGGGATAATTAACGGCTTGCCATGCATTAAAGGATTTTAAATGCACGACGTGGAGACTAAGAACGCCCAACGTGAAGCGGAGCGAAGTGCATTTAAAATCCTTTAGTGCACGACAAGCCGTTGATTATCCCGATTATTCCACGGTCATTTCCCAAGTTATAGACAAGTTAAAAGTAATATTGCTCTTTGCAGCGCAACATTTGAATGAATGGGTAAAAAAATATGGTTATTTTCGTCAGTTATGACCCGCAGCCCTAGCATTCTGCCCGCTTCAAATCAGACACAGAGATGAAATAGTGTGGTAAGATCACATTTATTTGAATGAATTATAGCATTTATTTCAGTAAATTATCGATCGAGAGAGAGAGAGAGAGAGAAGGCGAGAGAATGAGAAAGAGAGACAGTTGTGTGTGTGTGTGCGTACCTGCCTGCATGCTGTGTGTCTGCGCGTCTCTCTCTACAAACAAATTTATTCAGAAACAGCGGTTTTATATTGTTGCTGAGGAATATAATGTAGCGATTTAGTATCTAGGCTATTTTATTAAAGGAGAAGTCCACTTCCAAAACAACAATTCACAAACAATTTACTCACCCCCTTGTCATCCAAGATGTTCATGTCTTTCTGCCTTCAGTCGTAAAAAAATTATGGTTTTTGAGGAAAGCATTTCAGGATTTTTCTCCATATAATGGACTTCATTGGTGCCCTGAATTTGAACTTCCAAAATGTAGTTTAAATGCAGCTTCAAAGGGCTCTTAATGATCGCAGCCGAGGAAGAAGGGTCTTATCTAGCGAAACAATCTGTAATTTTTTCCGTAAAAAAAAAATTTGTATACTTTTTAAGCACAAAAGCTTGTGTAGCACAGGCTCTGGGATGCACGTTCACAACACTACGTACTACTGAATCATGTCGAAAGATCACGCGGAACGTAGGTGGAACTACAGACCCAGTGTTTACAAAGCGAACACGCAAAGACTAAGAAAGTGCAAGTAAGTCAAACGCTGTTTACAAACAAAAAGGTACAACGATGTCGGACAATTCTGAAGTTGTAGGAGAAAATAGTTTTTCGACATACTCTACTAGTGATGGGTCTTCTTGAATGATTTGTTCATTTTGAACGAATCTTTAATGTGACTCGGGAAGAACGACTCGTCTTGAGCAGTGATTCCTTCAGTCGTGCATGCGCAACATCCTATTAGGTTCTGTACTGGAATTAGTTCACCTGTGTCGAGTCTTCAGGTTTTTCGAGTCGTCCATCTTATCGTTCATCTTACCTTTCTGAGCCGGAGTACATAGACGATGAACTTAGACTTGATTCATAGTAGTGATGGGAAGTTCAGCTCATTTTACCAACTCGGACCTTTGAGTCTCGTTCAGCAAAATGAACAAATCTTTTTTTGAGTCATCGCTAATCCAACGTGGACGCGCATCCCAGCGCCTGTGCTACATGAGCTTTTGTGCTTAAAAAGTATACAAATTTTTATTTTCCAAAAAAAATGACAGATCGTTTTGCTAGATAAGACCCTTCTTCCTTGGCTGGGATCGTTTAGAGCCCTTTGAAGCTGCATTTAAACTACATTTTGGAAAATTGGGGCACCAATGAAGTCCATTATATGGAGAAAAATCCTGAAATGCTTTCCTCAAAAACCATAAGAAAGACAAACATCTTGGACGACAAGGGGGTGAGTAAATTATTTGTAAATTGTTGTTCTGGAAGTGGACTTCTCCTTTAATGAGAATCGCGGGGAAGCGCTGACAACGCTGACAAAGTTTATGTATGTGCGCAGCGCAAAGCGATCTCCAACCTCTCTCTCTGTGTGTGTGTGTGTGTGTGTGTGTGCGTCAATTAAAGCAGTGCAGTAATATAGAACGGTGATTAAACTGACTTGGAACTACCTGTGCATTAAATGGTTTTACTGCATACCTGCCAGCCAATCAGAATCCAGTATCCAGACATTCCATGGAATAAATATAAAATATCCATGTGTATTTATAGTAATTAATATAATATAAATGATTATCAATTTAATACGAATTGTCATATTTGAAAGCAACAAACTGTGATGTTTAAGATCACAATACAGGTAACTGTTTATATAATAGCTATAATTAGTTATTGTTGTCCTGAGCACCATTATAAATACACTATTATAGTCATACTTTTTTTATTTTTAGATTTTATGTTTGCATTTGAATTTTATTTAAAGTTTCAGCATTTTGTCCTTTTTTCATAGTTAAATAAATAAATAAATAAATAACATATATACAGAAAATGAGCTCTAAGACCAAAAGCGTTTAGGATTAATCCAAAAGAATCATAAAATCATAATGGGTTTTTGTCACAGGAATCACGGTGATGCGAACTTCTGATTTGGCCTCCAATATACATCATAACTGCAGAACTCAGTTGGGTCAAAACAGCTGCTCATGTAGAACGTTTCAAATCATACACTTATGAGTGTCTACTTGATACCTACATGGACAGCAAACACCACAACAGCTGACTGGAGTTTGAAACAGCCAACAATAGTTTAGCATAGCAGTCATATTCAGTCAGCGTGTTTGATTGTAGCCCCCCACCTGCTTGCGGTAAAAGCGTTAAAACCCCGTTTGAGTGTGAAATGACTCGCTGTAAGAGTTTTTGGCATTTATTATGTTTTATCACACAAGTCTTTCTCTGATATCAATTTACAAGCTTTAGGCGCAGCCTAAAAGAAGGCGATATGCCATCAAAACGGGCTGCTAAAAATGAGCTAGCTTCGAAAAACAGTTAATATGTAAAGTTATGGAAGTTATAAAAGTGATAAAAAGGTTATTTGAGCTTTCAATATTTTGCTCCACTTTTGTCTTTTATATCAGAGATTCATCATTTTCAAATTAAGAGACACCTTGTGTGTGAAAAGCACACTGTTAACGTCTGCCGTCTGACAGTAGTTGATACGCACATGCTTGAAACTGATTTAGCGAGCGCTCAGGTGTGGTGATATTTCTCAAATATATAGTTAATATGACTGGATTTTAAAATGAAACAGTACTCTGCTTGTTAAACGTTAGTAGAATTTCTCATTTTTGCCAAGTTAAACTTTTATATCAAAAGAAAATAAGCATTGTACATTTGTCGCAGTAGCACAGGCGTATCATGATTTCTACAAAAATATGAAGCATCACAATATTTTTTATATTAATAATAAGAAATGTTTACTGGGCAGCAAATGAGCATATTAGAATGATTTCTGAAGGATCATGTTACATGAAGACTGGAGTAATAATGCTAAAAATTCAGCTTTGCATCCCAGAAATAAATTACATTTTAAAATGTATCAAAATAGAAAACAGTTATTTGAAATTGCAATAATATTTCACAATATCACTGTATTTTTAAACAAATAAATGCACGTTTTTCAAAAACATGAACACCTAAAATAATAATAATAAAAATAATTCTGAAAAAAAAAAAAAATCTTTGTATATTTTCTATTTAATATTTGCCTATTTCTGCTATAAATTATGGTATCAGCATGTTTAACTGATTTTTTTTTTTTTATTAAGAATACTTTAGATTGTTTTTAAATAAAAAATGTTTAAAATAAAACATTTTTAATGCAAGAAACTCCTTGACATTATAATTGGACTTCAGACAAAACTACTGAACATTTAGGGTTTTTTTTTTTCTAAGTTTAATACATAGGATCAGAAGTTTGTTTAAATTATTAATTAGTATGAGCAACAATAGTGATGCTCACCAAAATCAGAAGCTTTGCACTGCCTGTAGCAGATGTGATGGGTCAGGGAGGGGCCTTCACCCTAGCCCGTGAACCCGAGCCAAGTGGCGGCTCTTAAGGTGAGGGGCCGAGGTGCCGGAGAAGTAATTTAATCGCAGGCTCTACCCAATTCCCCGGGCGGGTGAGTTTAAGAAAGGTCACGGCGGGAAAGCGGCCTGAGCCACCCCTTCCCAATTATGAGCGGTGCAGCAGAACATCGCGGAGCTGAGCGTGGGGTGACAGTCATTTAGTGGCACCTCATCTGAGGGGAAGGAAGTCGCAGATGGTTGATAAGGGTGTAAAAAATGATTTGCCAGGACCCGTTAGAAACCACTGCACACAGACCTGAGTCCCACATAACCAACCACACGAGACTTCAGCATACAGTTACTCTCTATATATCCATCTCTCTCTCTGTCTGTCTGTCTATCTATCTATCTATCTATCTATCTATCTATCAAATTTTTGATCTGTCCATCTATAACATTTTCTATATGAAATGATCCGTCTACACATCTATACCGTCTAACCATTGAGCTAATATCCATCTATCTCTCTGTCTATCCATACCCCATTATCTATCTAGTATTTTTGATTTATACATAAATCTGTCTAAACATCTACTCGTATAAACCATCTATCTATCATCAATCTATTCATCCATCCATCCATCCATCCATCCGTCTATCCATCATCTAATTTTCTCAATCTATCTAATCTCTGATCTATCTATCCTATTATCTATCTATTTATTTGTCTATCCATCCATCTAATTTTTGATCTAACTATCCATCTATCTATCAGTCTATCCATCCACCTATTATCTATCTATCCATTTGTCTATCCATCCACCTATTATCTATCTATCTAAATTTCAATATCTATCTGTCTATCTATCCACCTATTATCTATATATCTATCCATGTATTTGTCTATCCATCCATCCGATTTTTGATCTATCCATCTATGTCTATCCATCCACCTATTATCTATCTAAATTTCAATATATCTATCCATCTGTTTATCCACCTATTATCTATCTATCCGTCTATCCACCTATTATCTATCTAAATTGCAATATATCTATCCGTCTACCTATCTATATATCCATTTATTTGTCTATCCATCCATCTAATTTTTGATCTAACTATCCATCTATCGGTCTATCCATCCACCTATTATCTATCTATCTAAATTTCAATATATCTATCTGTCTATCTATCTACCCATCTATCTATCCATTAATTTGTCTATCCATTCATCTAATTTTTGATCTAATTATCTATCCATCCATCCGATTTTTGATCTAACTATTTATCTATCTGTCTATCCATCCACCTATAATCTAAGTTTCAATATATCTATCCACCTATTATCTATCTATCTATCTATCCATCTGATTTTTGATCTAACTATCCATCTATCTGTCTATTCATCCACCTATAATCTATCTGAATTAAAATATATCTAAAAAACATAAAAAACATCTACAAAGTTACAAATCTCAAAGTCTACTCCAAAGGGAGATATTTCGTTTTTAAAAAATCTCTTTCCAAGAACTGCAACGAACAGCTCCTTTGAACTACAGTGTTTGTTTTCAGCATGCAATGATGTCACAACGCGGTCCATCAGAATATCATTAAATTAAATCCCTCCTATGGAAATTCGAATTGTTGGGGGGTGTGTAGGGATGCGGTGGAGCATTTGCCAAACTTTAGCGATGCAGCACTGAGAGCCGCTTCAACGAGCCGTAGCGTGGCGGGTATAAACACAAGCATTGACTATGAGTGGCCGCTTCAGAGCTGTAACATGCCACAGACGTGTGCAGTACAGGGGGTCGAAACACATGCCGAAGCCGTGATCTACTCCGGTTGCCGCATCGGAGCCGTAACGCGACGCAGACGTGTGCAGTGTGTGGTAAGAGATTTATTCATCATATAGTGTAGATAGCTTCACTTATAACGCAAGTGTTTTTTAAAATGCATAAACCTGCACTAGAATAGGCTAGGCTAATCAGTGATGATGTTCTTTAATAATATTAGGCTGCTTTTAGCCTTATGCTGGAGCTGGTTTCGGGCAATGAAACTAAGTATATAAAATAGTTAAATACATTAGTACGATAATATCACGTATTGGCGATCTTGCAGGCAGAGGATAGGACTCAGCACTAATGTAGCGTATTATTTACTCACCCTCCATGCATCCTAGGTGTATATGACTTACTTCTTTCAGACGAATGCAATCGGAGTCTAATAAAATCTAATAAAGTGCATCCATCCATAATAAAAAATGCCTCACATGGCTCCCGGGGGCCTTCCGTAGCGAATTGACGTGTATTTGTAAGAAAAATATCCATATTTAAAACGTAAAATTCACTATTAATCTAGCCTGCGCTAACTGCTTTGACAAGGGGCGTGGCAGTACTGAAACACCGTCTAAGCTGTTCCCCAATCACAACACACTGGGATAGTTAACCAATTATAACACATTTCCTTTTTTTGGAAGCTGGCCTTCATTAAACCTGGAACTAATCAAGCTATTTGTGCCAGGCTGGGGAGAAAGGTATTGTAATAATGTAAATTATGTGAAAAATAATGCGTTTTTCAAACCAAGCATAAGAGCATGTTCTAGTACACCCTCAAAACAAAATCAAGACTTTGAAAAAAAGCATAATAGGACCCCTTTAAGCAGTTCCCTCTTTCTCCATCTGTCCATCTCACTATACTTTCTTTTTTCATCTCTCCCACTCAGTCCATCCCATCTACTCTCTCCCTCATTCCTTCCCCTCCGCACTCTCTCTCCCTCTCTCTCTCTCTCTCTTTCCCTCCCTCCTTCCTGCCCCGGGGCCACGTGACGGCCCTGCATGATTATTGGCGCAATCACTCATGTAACAGCCTGCCCAGCTTTCGGTGGGGCCTCCTGTATTTGTCACTGTCACTTCCCCAAGTGCTCCGCCATTGTCTTGGAAATTGTATGTGTAAGGCAAGAGATGCCTGTGACCCACTTCGACAAGGGAGCCGGCGACGTGAGGGCGCTCATCGCCGCGGAGGGGAAGAAAAAGCAAAAAAAACTGAAAGGGAGGGAAAAAAACAGCAGTTTGATGTGTCCTATTATGTGTCCCAGCTAGAGCCATAAATAATTGTGACAAGTTTTTTGTTGCGCGTGAAAGTCCTTGACTCTGCCTCCTGTTCCAGCGCCTCCTCTCTGGCGCTGAGATGCTGCCAAACTCCCCCCACCCGCTCCCAGATGATAGATGGCACGGCGAAGCAAATGACAACGGGATAGATTTTTAGTTTGTGCTTTGGAAGGGATCAGTAATGGTGCTTTGCTGTACAAAGCAATAAATGGGAAGGACGAGTGAGGGAGAGGCACAACGAGAGGAAGAAGAGATGGAGGGGGGTAAAGATTCATTGCTGCAGTCTGAGAGGGTTGGAAATGATAATCACTGACATGTGAATTACTAAATATGGACTTTTGGGCATTTTAGCAAAGTTTTTGTACCGGACTGGACAGCGAAGGATGAATTGGCAATTTTTCTTTGGCAGGAAACATCCAAGGAAGTGGAGCTGTTACCTGCCATGCCAGTTTTCCTGTGCAGTTCATTAGAACGTGTTTCCGTCAGAGCCGCGGCTTAGCAGCCAGCGCATGTGCTCTGAAACATTGAGCCGGGGTGCTCATGTGGACGATGCATGTTTGAATCTGCAAATTTATATATATATAAATTAAATATTTATTTTATAAATAATAAATATCTAAAATAAATAATTAAAAAATATATATTAATATATATAGTTTTTAAAAAAAACTAACACTAACACTTAACTTATTAACACTAAAATAAAAATATTTTATTTATAAAAATGAAGGAGATCTACAAGACCTGAAAAATGTATCCGTTTCCATTCATCTCAATGGCAGCTGCTTTCAGTTTTAGGCAAAGATATTTTTGAGTCCATCATCCGAATCATAAATGAGCTGCAGGAAAATGACGTTATGACAAAAGCTGATGGCAACACAGAAAGTGCACAGTCCTAAACCATCCCTTTCTTTACTGAATGACCTGAGCTGTGACCTGAAAAATAAGCAGAACAATACAGTTTTATATTTTGTTTTTTTTCCCCCTGCACATTACATGTAAAATGTGTCCCGTTTAATTTTATTTTTTTCTGAGCGAAAAATAATGACTATCATACTTTTTACCATGATTTACAGAAGACACCCACTAAAATGTCATCCAGTGTAAGAATAGTTCATATATCAAAAAATGTCAGGCATATTTAAAACAAGAATCATTAGATAACATTAAAAGACTCCTCAAAAATGAATTAAAAAGCCCCCAAAATGTAACTAATTGTCATTTTAAATCTTTACCAGTCTTTGCCAGTCTTCCCTTCAAACCACTAGGTTTACCCAATTTGTCAGCACAAGGTTTTTAATCATTTAAAATATAATAAAATTTAGTATGATAATTTTTCTTTTATATATTTTAATAAGTACAGGTCAGAATAAGTATGTTTATTTTTTTATATGAATATATCTGTTACGCTGAATGGCGACAATATTTCACCCCATATTTTATTAAAGTAGAAACTTCCATTTAATATGCTTGGAAATAATTAATATTATAATATATATTTTATATAATTATAAATATACAAATATATATATATTTTTTTAATATATATTTACATTTTATTATAATTTATTTAAAAAATAATTATACTTTATTATAATGCATACAATTTATTTTTCTTTGATTGCTATTTATTTATTTATAGGTTTCTCTTTGACTTCAGATGGTTTAGTTATGCCATGTTCCAACAGAGGCTACCTAGGCTGTGCTAACTAATCAAACCTTGACTTCTTGATTTGTATCTAGCTCATGATACTTCTCAATCCTTTTTCCTTCCTCATATGTTTCCTGTGCTCTTTCTCAGCTGTAAAAAATAAACAAAATCAAGGGAAACTTCAGTGGAAGCATTTGCTTGCATATCAATTCGAAACGTGCTTACCTCACCACAGTTATTTGTTCCACGGCACTTGCTCGTCTTCGCTGCCTGTGACATTATGTGGAAAAATCAAAGCGAAGTAAGCTTGCATATTCATCAAGATAATTACAATACACATACATATGCGTTGAACTTTACATAATGAAAATGGACAGGAGTGAAAGCGGCCCCCGCACTCATTACAAATGGATGTGACTTTTACCTGGTTAGCACTCTGGTAATGAAGTGCCATCATCTTGTCCACAGCTGTGTGATGGATACGTGGGCCTGGTTAAAATACCCTCCGCAGATCCTCATCGCCAATTAGACGGCTGATAGATGGCATTATCAGTCACGTTAATGAGCACGGACTGACACTCGTGCCTGCTGTGGTCACCTGGCCTACGTGCCCCCGGTACCATGCCGCACCACATTTACCAGTTCCCATCCAGCTGGGCACGTTAAACATTGATAGCCCACAAATTTGATCCTACTTCCATGAGGTCTAGTAGAGAACATTCAGATCAACCCAAACTCAGATCTCTACTTCCAAACTATCCATCAAAAGCACTTAAACAGGGTACAAAATTATTTTATTAATTAACAGATTTTTTCACAATACTTTGAATAAATCTATAAATAAAAAAATAATTAAATCGATGCATTTAATTCTATTTATTTTCATTAATTGTCATTTCCACCAAAAAACAAACATTTTTATTAGTTTTTTCAAATGTCCATGAGACATTGGTGTCAGTAGAGCTCGAGGAAAATATACGATGTGACGTAAAAAATAAATAAATAAATAAATCAAATAAAAATACGACGTGATGTGTCGAGCAAACAGAGAAATTAAGGTAAATATCACGTATGGGCAGAATATTTCCATTGTGCATCATTTTCAAGCAAGCTAAAATTAAAGAATATTTCCCAAAACCGTGAAAATATTATTTCATTGCGTGTATTTATGAGATAAACTGCTAACGTTAACTGAACTTTGCCCAGGAAATTAGCCGTAGCATGAAAATAAATAGCATTTTAAATCAAATATATATAAATATATACATGAATGGACACAGATGTTAGACAAATTAATGACTAGTCTGTGTGAAAAATGTGTTTTAAGCTAATTTCTAAAAATGCACAGTGTCCGCAGTTTAAGAAACTAACGTTACTATATCCATACACTACGTTATTTATGATACCCTAAGGTAATACAAATACTTAGTTGTACATGTAATGTGAAACAACCACAATATCACCATATGTTTTCATGTTCGTGTTTTGATATATTTTGAATCGTTTACCTGCAGTTCAGCGCGTTTAAGCAGTACAAACAGGTTGATTCCGATGAAGAGCTTCCTCATCGCTGGCAAACGGTTAGATGGAGCTTCGACTCGATGGATGAAGGTAAATATACACTTTATTAAGCACTTTAATTGTTTTCTGTGTTCTAAAGTATTCAACGTTTTTACTGAGAGTGAAACAGCGCCAAGCGATTCAGTTCGAAAAGAATCAGAATAGCGAACCGATTCAGAGCGTTTTGCTAACTGCTCGACCGATTAATTGTAAAGAATCGGCTCAAACGAATGATTCATTCGCGAATCGAACACCGATGCTCCTGTTACTGATTCCTAAACAGCGGCCTATTTAGCGTAAAGATTTTAGTCTATTATTGTTTACAGTATGTTTAAACCAAGTTTTACCGGAAAACACGCATTGGTTGACTTGAACTAGCGCGTAACATTTAAAACACACATTCATTGAGTTGAAGTGGCGCATAATAATTACAAAAATGTTCTAAATGTCCGTTTCTGCCCTTTTTCCTTTCACTTTTGTTGCCATATTTATGAGTTAGCTTTATGTTATGGCCGTTAAAAGCGGTCCTTAGGTCTTAATTTGAACTGAGGTGCCCTCACACTTAATCCACCTTATTTTTCCCCATAGGAGTGGGTGCCGCCATTTGTACTTTTTTTTTTTTTTTTTTGTGTCTAGCTTCCGGTCTCATCCACTTCCAGCTATATTTAGCTGCACAAAAAGCTTGTTTTACTGCTTGATATTGCAAACTGGTGTGTCTTGCCATATTATTTTTATGTATTAGCTTAATTATGAACACACTGGTTTGTACTGCAAACTGTTTTACCGTTTACTGCACTTCGATATTCTTCTCGTTATTTCCCTATGGCGGATTATGAACCGGACGTCTTAACACATTACCAGAAAACATCTTACTTCCCCATTGAAAAATAAGGTGGATACAAAGACTAAAATATCATATTTATGCTGTAAATTGCAGTTTTTATATATTAAATTCAACAGCAGAAGTGAATTTTCATGACTATCAGAATCACATGATGGAAATATTGCATTTTAATTGATTACTTGGCTTGCACTTGAGAGGCCGTCGACATTTTCCGCTTGAAATCAGTGCTACGAACAACGCAGGCCGTGACTGTTTCCTGATTGGAAACATTTTGACTTGATAATAGCATCTGTTGGCTTATTAACACGAGTGGATCTCTCAGTAAGAATGCGTTATATCTGGTTCTCCGAGGGGTTAGCAGAGTCACAAAGAATAATTTAAACCATCAAAGACAAAAACAAAGATCTAGAGATGTATGCAAATAAAACCGCACACAGACTCCAGTGTCAATGCACAAATGACTGATGAATCAGTGTTCATCATCAGTATAGCAGCGATAATCCTCGGAGCACAATGAAATGTGAAATCTCTGTTGTGTTTGTATAACTGGCATTCCTTGTGCAAACCCAGCAACACCCTGAATCTCTCGGTGGACATCCTAATTAAACAAACTCACACGAGCATTACAGCCAAGGTTGTGATTTATGATATCGCCTCAGATAGTTAAAGCCGACTTCCGTAAAAATCCATCACGTACATCACCGGACATTACCGCCCTAATTAAACACCCAAATGCCTGCAGATATCATAAAATTAGAAAAAAACACACACACATACGCACACACACTCGCCCTTAATAAAGCACCGCATCTGTGATATTACAGAAGAGGACGGTATTGGAGACATAAAAAAAAAAAAAATCCTCCACAAATGTGAGTGTAATTTGTCTATTTTAGGCCAAATGTTTCTCGCGATGTGAAACTGATTAATTATTTGAAATATACTGATTGCAACGAGCTGAGAATGTGGCATTAAAATAATGACTCCTGAGCCTCTTCTGAGTTTGTACATTTAGCATCGCGCAACCATTAGGAATAATCTGTCCAATTAAAGGTTGTGTAATTAATTAAGTGCACATTCTGTGAAAAGGCAAGAAGGGAGAATTTATCAAACTGCTGAAATATGACCTATCTTGTCCAAAAGACTAATATGTTTAAACAAAAGATGAAAATTGATGACAACATTATTTGTAACAAAATGCTCACTGTGCAACTATGATGCATTTGTCCTCAGATTGCGCTTCTTAGCATTGTCCTTACAGAATTCGTGATGTATTACCCCAGGCAGCGTGGCAATAACTTTAGATGAAAGGCCTGCCTGTCTGGGGACTGTGTTTTCGTAATGCGTATCCCGCTTGATATCTCGACCGTAACGGCGTGCGCGGGGCTCGCAACCGGCGGTGGCAGCTGCGAAAGCGTGACATATGGCTGTTTTTCAACATAAACATGATCTTTGTAGGTTTATCTGCTGCACGACGCCACAATAATCTCCCACGTCAAGCACTTTGGACAGATTCGCTCAAGTTCCAGCGCCATCAAAGGATTTCCGACGC
This sequence comes from Cirrhinus mrigala, assembly GCA_036247105.1. NCBI lineage: Eukaryota > Metazoa > Chordata > Actinopteri > Cypriniformes > Cyprinidae > Cirrhinus > Cirrhinus mrigala. Next base: position 4,152,766 of record CM070029.1, on the reverse strand, counting down.
TTGGCAGGCGCGTCTCCTCTCCGAACGAGGCCCCTGGTGCAAACCTTCCCTCCGTTCGCCACAAAACCGCAGCCAAATAACCGTGTGTGGGCTTGGCCGTGGTTATCCGGGCACATGGGTGTGCGGAGGTGTGTGTTGATGGAATTGCGGGCACGGGGCGAGCGTGTGTGGGCGTGTTGGCATGCATGTGCAACATGGTGTTGCAGAGCACGCTGTGTGCAACTACCCACAGCGTACGTGCGTCGTAATAGACAAATCAAGTCACCTTTATTTACACAGCGCTTACAGAGTGTTTCAAACAGTCATAAACAAGAAAATAACAAAATTAATGGTGCAAACTTATTCAAATATGAGACATATTCTGTTGTAAATCAGTGACATTAGTGACATTATTCACCTCAAATCAACTCAATTCAGTTTTGTTGTAAAAAAACAAAAAAACAGTTCCTGCACTCCAGCTTAAGCTTTGCAAATAATCAGAGTGGCTGTACAAGTCTTTTCAAGTCATTTAACAAAAGATTTTTAAATCTTGTGTAACTTAAAAAATAGTAGAACTTTAAAAATGATTAAAAATTAAAAATTATTTTGATGAGAAGTAACGGAAAAACATGTTACCCTAACTTAATGTTTGCATCCTTATTTTTTTTAAGTATTTTTACTGTAAAAGAAGTCCAACTTGCATTTTCTCAGGCAAACTCTCATGTAATATATATGTATATTCGTTTGAAGTTGCAGATAAAACAGATTCTTGAAGAACATTTTGCAAGAAAATACTATTTCTCTGTTTGTACTTTAAAATTCAATATTTAATTTCATTGTTTCAATGTAGGTTTGTCATTAATTGTGAAATTTACTAGCCATTTTTGAGTGAAAATTGTTTTTACATCAGTTTTATGTCAGTTGTATGGGTCAAGTGTTGTACAAGTCATTTCAACCTACAACTTTAAAAAATTGAACTTAAAAAAAAGTTCACAAACATTAGCATTTTCTCAGGCAAACTCTCATGTAAAAAATGTTGTTGTTGTTGTGTGTGTGTTTTTTTTTAAGTTTTTTTTTAAAAAATAAATTTTGTTTTAAAATTTCATGTTTAAGTTTAATGTTTTAATGTATCTTTGTCATTAATTGTGAAATTTACTAGCAATTTTTGAGTGAAAATTGTTTCTACATTAGTTTCATTTCAGTGTATTTTAAAGAAAGTTCAACTATCAAACGTAGAATAAGTTGACATTACATAAAATATTAAATAAAGTTAATTAAATAATTTATTATTTATTAAATAGTTTAATTTTGGTCTAAGCATGAGTAATGATGGCATAAATATTTGTTATTTATAATGTTTTAGCTCTATGTAGTGTTTTTGAGCATATTTTGTTTTAAAGTTGCATTTGAATTCAAATTCTCTTTTGGGCGAAATTTCTTCTATTACGCCACATTAACAGAACTTGCTTTGGCGTGTAGAAGTAATTTTATACAAGTTAGAATTATTATTCGAATGAATGCTTATATTATCTTGAAATACAAGATAAATAAACGTGGATCTACAAATTTTTTTTTTTTTTTAAAATGTGAAAAAAAATTGTGCTGGGCAATGCATCCAATGTAAATGTTTTTGTGTACATAATATATGTGTGTGTACTGTGTCTGTTTACATGTACATGTAAATATGCACACATGCATGTATATATTTAAGAAAAAAAAAAATGTTTATATAATATAAATTATATAAATATAAATATACATGTACTGTAAATACATGTAAATATTTTCAAAATATATACTATAAGTGTGTCTTTATATATACTTAATAGATATACACAGTAAACACACATATATAAACAAAAACTTTTATTTTTAATGCGATTAATAGCGATTAATCATTTGAACAACACTAGAAAAAATATACACTTATAAATATAAAAAATAAATATATATATAAAAAATTTAATTATTGAATTATTACTTTTTTATAGTCCAGAAGCTGCTTGCCTCAAATGTTTTCTCAACTTCTTACAGGTACAAAACTGTCATTTTTTTAAAAAAGGTACTGATATGTGCTTTTAAAGTACTAGTATGTACCATTTAGGGGTAAATAAGGTACAAAGTTGTACCTTTTAGCTATTGTTAACCTTAGGTTACCACCCCAGTGACAGCTTGTACCTTTTTTCTCAAGTTTATTAATCGTGAAACAAGCTCAATTCAGCTATAAGCAGCTCTACAGAAGACAATGGTGACATTCTTTAGCTCACATTAGTCTTACACCACAAAAACAGACATTTGTACAGCACATTTGATGCATTCGACTTCTTAATGCAGAAGCATTCACCCGCAGTCGTGTGATGCAGCCCTGTTTTGCCGCACCGTCTTTCCGTGCCAGTATCCCATATGGCGGTGATAAGCACCATGGAGATTCTGGCCAGAGACGAATGCCACACCATTCCAACACAGGAACACATGTCGGTCACTGCTCCCAACAGGATGTAGCTCTGAGGACATATTGCGTTAAGCCTTACTGTAAAAAAAGCACAGGAACCTCATAAATCAAGAGAACAATCCTGACGCGCCACCCACACATCTCACATTAAACAGACATTCCATTGTTCCAGCGCACATTTTTGACTGTTGACATATCCTCGTTCCGCACCGCATCGAACAATAAACTCGCATTATTAGTCTGCGGCGCTGCGAACGCAGGGAAAACGCTGGCATCCTTTAACAGGATATTTTTGAGAAAGCATAATATTTACACCCAGGCATCATGCTAAAATGAAGAGGAAAACAGACAGCATGAATGGCTCATATATCAAGTGAAACCTTGAGGGTCAGCCGTCACGGGACGTTGCGTAATTTTCTTGGATGTTCTTGGGCTCTTTTTTTTTTGGCTAAAGAGTTTTTTGCAAGGCAAACGTGGAGTGTGATAGATTTTACTTTGACTAAACTGATGGACGGTTTAGCATATGTGAGGAATGAATGAATAATAAACAGTAATCAGCATATTAAAGGAATAATCAGCCAAAAATCTAAATTAGGTCATTATTACTTGTCCTCATGTAGATCCAAACCCATATTTTTGAGGTGAACTATCCATTTAAAAGTGATAACTCACTCAAAAATGAACATTTTGTCATCATTTGTTGTTTCAAATTTCTAATGAACATAAAAAATATATTTGAAGAATGTTAACCAAAACGTAGCTCTGAAGCCCTATTGTAATTGTTAGAATGGTCACGGATCAGCAATCTCCACGTAAATTAATCGTGCAGACCAAACCGTAAGTTGTAGAGACCTGAAACTTAGAGGGATGGTAGTACTCACATCGCCGACAACATCACCAAGGCTTGGCCTGCAATCAAAATTATGCAATTTCTCATAACTCCTAAACCAGATTCAGATTCGATTGTGAGCCCAGCGAAATTTTCAGGCATTTCGCATTTTTTGAAAAACCTACTTTTGCGGACTAGTTCTAGGTTTTTCGCCTGATTGGAACCAAACCAGTGCTGAAAGATTCTATAGAGAGCGAATATCAATAATTATCAAAAAAAAGTTTAACTTTCTTCTCACCGTCGCAAAGGGGCACCAAAACGTTCGAAAGGGGTAGGGCCACTTTTAATAAAATGCCTATAACTCCTGAACGAAATGAGATATGTCCGCCAAACTCAGAACACTTATGTAAGAGCTCAATCTGAGGTCACAGTAAATAAATCGCGGGGCTTGGCCACATGGTGGCGCTACAAGAGGGAAAAACCATAAAAATAACTATAACTAGGCAATCATTTGTCCTATCAACGTGACAATCAGTGTGCACGGCCTTGGTCCGAAGTGCCACAAGTGTTTACAAGGACATTTGTGTATCTTAAAAAAACAAAACATGGCCGCTATTGTCCGACAAAGTTTTGAGCACCTGTAAGACAAGGTTAACGGAGGCCGAACGGAACAAAACTCGGTGGGCCTGTTCGACTCACAGCCTGAAAAAATGTGAAAGAAATCGGCCACTTTGGGGCGATATCGCAGTTTTCAAGGGCATAAACGATTGTACGTCTCACTTTTTTTTACACATACGCATAATATTCATATCGTATGATAGAACTCCACATTCTGGACAACTTTGCCTCTAGAACCACTTCTCAAAAAAAGTTGAACTTTCGTCTCACCATTGCAAAGGGGCGCCAAAATGTTCAAAAGGGGCAGGGCCACTTTTAATAAAATACCTATAACTCCTGAACGGAATGAGATATCACCAAACTCAGAACACTTATATAAAAGCTTGATCTGAGGTCACAGGAAAAAAACAAAAATTGCAGAGCTTGGCCTCTTGGTGGTGCTATAAGAGGGAAAAACCATAAAAATGGCTACAACTGTGCAACCATTTGTCCTATAAACATAAAAATCAGTGTGCACGGCCTTGGTCCGAAGTGCCACAAGTGTTTACAAGGACATTTGTGTATCTCAAAAAACATGGCCGCCATTGGCCGACGAATTTTGAGCACCTGTTAGACAAGTTTAACGGAAGCTGATCGGAACGAAACTCGGTGGGCCTGTTCGACTCACATCCTGAAAGAAATGTGAAAGAATTAGGCCACTTGGGGGCGATATTGCATTTTTCAAGGGCGTAAACCAATGTACATTGCGTAGTTTTGTTCACACATACGCACAACATTCATATCATACAATAAAACTCCTCATTCCGGACAACTTTGTCTCTAGAACCACTGCTGTCAGTTAAATCATTTGTTAAATGATTGAGAAGATGTAAATAACCTACTTTTGCAAACTAGTTCTAGGTTTTTTCACCCGATCGGAACCAAACCAATGCAGAAAGATTCTCTGGAGAATGAATATCAATAATTATTAAAAAAAAAGTTGAACTTTCGTCTCACCGTCACAAAGGGACACCAAAACGTTCGAAAGAGGCGAGGCCACTTTTAATAAAATGCCTATAACTCCTGAACGGAGTGAGAAATCTTCGTCAAACTCAGAACACTTATGTAAGAGCTCAATCTGAGGTCACAGTAAAGAAATCGTGGAGCTTGGCCACTTGGTGGTGCTATAAGAGGGTAAAACCATAAAATGGCTACAACTGCGCAACCATTTGTCCTATAAACGTGAAAATTGGTGTGCACGGCCTTGGTCTGAAGTGCCACAAGTGTTTACAAGGACATTTGTGTGTCACAAAAAAACATGTCCGCCATTGGCCGATGAATTTTGAGCACCTATTAGACAAGTTTAACAGAGGCTGATCGGAATGAAATTCGTTGGGCCTGATAGACTCATGGCCTGAGAAAAATATGAAAGAAATCGGCCACTGGGGGGCAATATCGTATTTTTCAAGCCTGAAAACGTTTGTACATTGTGTAGTTTTTCGCACATCTGCAAAGATATTCATATCGTATGATAGAACTCCTCATTCCAGACAACTTTGCCTCTAGAACCACTGCTGTCAATAAAACTGTTTGTTAAATGATTGCGAAGATGTAAAAAAGAAAAAAAAAAAACTTTACCCAAAATCCTATAAAGCCTAATGGAAAACTCAAAACTTCATGAAACCTGTTAAGCACATGCGACAGGTGATTCTAAACAAGTACGCAAAGTTTTAAGGGGATCGGACCACAGCTGGTGCTATAGCAATTGTAAACGTAAAAAAAAAAATCAAATTTCTATGGTAAATTACCTGGATTTGCCAAAAATGCTTGTTAAATCATTGATTTAGGTGGGTACAGCGTTGCTAAATAATATGTAATGTCTTAAATGTTTAAATACCTTTAAGCGCTTGGACCCAGGTAATCGCTGCTTGCATCTATATTTTTCATTATATTTTTTGTCCATACAGTGGAAGTCAATGGGAACCAAAACTGCTTGGTTACCAACATCACTTCTTTTAAGTTCCACAGAAGAAAGAACGTCATAAATGTTTGGAACGTCATGAGGCTGAGTAAATAATGACAGAGTTTCCATTTTTGGCTGTATTATTCCTTCAAGCATTTTTCCCATTAAAGGGATAGTTCTTCCAAAAATGTTTTGTTATCATTTACACACCCTCATGTTGTTTCAAACCTGTATGAGTTTCTTTCTTCTGTTGAACACAAATGAAGATATTCTGAAGAATGGTGGTAACCAAGCACTTGCTGGTAGTCATTGACGTCCAAAAAATACAAGGGATGTCAATGGCTACTTTCAGCTGTTTGGTTACCAACATTCTTCAAAATATCTTCATTAGTGTTCAACAAAAGAAAGAAACACATACAAGTTTGGAACGACTTGAGGGTAAGTAAATGACAATGATTTATCCTTTTAAGCAATATGTTTGCACACCATAAGCCAGATGTTCATCAGAAATCAGAAAATAACAACAAACATCAACCTCGCTATCAGTTTCATCACTGGCGTTGAGTGAATGTGCTGGTTAGCGCTGGTTAACAAGCCGCAAATCAGATGTGTGGGCCGACCTGTTGTCATAATCTGTCAAAACGTGTCATGTCTTGTCACAGCCCGATAGGAGCTGAATGATAGGCCACATCAAGAGAAGAGTTACGGCGTTCAGAAAAGCTCCAGTCTGCCACACCTGTAGACGTGCCGCTGCAACCCACCTACATTCGGCTGCCAAACTCTGAGGTAGTTGCAGTTGCATATGCAGGAACAATGGTCCACGCAGACCTTTGTTTCCATCTAGAATTAGATGTTGAGGCTTTTTGAAGATAGATGACCAGATGGGAAATTGGAAATGGGAAAATGGGAATTGGAACTTAAGCAACTTAAAACCTCTACTAAACCATTCTGTTTCCTTAATGAGTTTTGCAGTACTTTTGTAGAACAACACTTCATTATTTTATTTTATTTTATTTTATTTTTATTCTTGTAGTACTTTTAAATAAAAACAATGTTTTATTTTTTGTAGTGCTTTTGAGGAAAAATATATATATATTTTTATCTTGTTTGATTCTTGAAGTGCTTTTAAAGAAAAACAATATTTTATTTAGTTTTATTTATTTAGTACTTGTGAAGAAAAACAGTATTATTTTATTTTTGTAGTGCTTTTGAAGAAAACCAATAATGTTTTATTTATTTTTATCTTGTTTGATTCTTGTAATACTTTTGGAGAAAAACTATATATTTTTTTTATTATTTTATTATTTATTTATTTATTTATTTTTTATTATTATATATTTTTTATTTGATTTAATTCCTGTAGTGCCTTTAAAGAAAACCCATATTTTTTTTTTTATTTATTAATAACAAATATATATATATATATATATATATATATATATATATATATATATATATATATATATATATATATTTATTTATTTTTTTTCCCATAAAATATCCTTAAACACATCTTAAAAACTAGGTTACTAAGTTACGTAAGATGCAAATCTTTCATGAATCAAACTAGTCTCATTCTCACTATTTGTCCTTGTCAAGACTGTAACTGAATTAAAATAATTAGTTCCATGTGTCATTTCTGCACCGCTAGCGTCACTAAAAGAATTAGCAAAATAATGACTGTTTTCAAACAAATTTCCTGGACACACCCCTTCCCCATCTGCAATTGGTTGGTTAAACAGACAGCCCTGCCCCAAACTCACACCATTGGTTGAGTCACTGTCAAACAGCCAATCAATGTTTTGATTGTGCCGCTTTTCAAGGAAATCGGCCTATGAATGTCTTATAACTGAGTCAACATTTTAAACTGGGATAGGAGAAAGTGTTTTAACATCAAAAAAATGCCACACTTTTTCACTCAAATGAGGACTTCCAGCTCTACCCCCAAAAGTGCCATAAGGAAGACCGGCATGACGGCTTCCTGTCCGGAGAGAGAGGAAAAAGTGGTTGCGGAGAGGGAGTTAGAGAAAGAAATAGAGATGAGAGAAAGAAAGAAAGAGGAAGAAAGACACTGAAAGAAAGAGCGGCTGTAGCTGACGAGCGAAATGCAGAGAGAGGGAGGCATAAATCCTGTGTCCTATATAAAAAGAAATACTATCCATGTCAAGGAAAGGTGGGATGCCCTAAAATGAATGATAACAGACTCATTAAAAATAACGGCCGCCTAAATGATAAATGACCTGCCTCCCGAGAAGAGCAGCGCAAGGCGGCCTCTACAAATTAAGACCGCAGTGCTGTTAAAGGTGTTATTTTCCCAGTACTTCCAGCCCAGCACCAAAATATCAAGCAGCCACACCATTATTTGCTCTTTATTACTGCCCAGCGACGGGACCTTTGGAGATTTAAGGCGAGCCTGTACATTATCAGCCTCTGTTATTTTGTTAATTATCCTGATTCCTGATTTATGACACGGTACGGCTTAATTAAAAAGTGAAATTGCATCAAATTGTAGGGGTTTTATAGGAGCTGGGGCCGGAACAAGCATTTGCAAGTGATGCGTTTATGTAAAGGAGTATTCAGTGCTTTGTAGGAGGGAATCGTCAGAGATTATGATTGACTATACTACGTATCATAGGTAATAGTGAGAAGTATATAGAAAGAAGTGCTATTTTTGATTCATTGAGATAGTATTGTACTATTTTGAGTTTTTATTTTTAGACTTTCCGTTACATTTTAATTTTACTTAAAATTTTAGTAATTTAGTTTGTAGTTTTGTTATTTTTTGTAGTTTTTATGTCTGTATAGTTATTCTTTTTTTTTTTTTAAGCTAAAAATGAGAAATGGTGCCTTGGCAACTAGCTGAAATAAGATTTTTTTTTTAAATTACTATTTTATTTAATTTAACATTTATTTCAAGTAAAAGTCCTTGCACACTGAGCCCGAAATTCTCGTCCTAAATGTTTGCACGTTAAAAAAATAAATACGACTTCACGTTGTGTCAATCACGTTTACACACTGCTTCCGAATCTTTTGTCCGTCATAAAAAAATTAGGATCGGATTCAATATTCTGCAATTTTCACATTCATAGCAAGCATTTTGAGAGGTGTTTTGACAATTCAGAGCTAGGAGAGACAGGAGATTCAGCTCCTTAATAAAGATCTTTTTCTCTTTTTAAGAATAGAGGACAATAAAAGCATCCTTATGGCTTGAAGACTCCATTTTGTATTTTTTTGTGATTTTTTTCACAATGGATTAATTAATATGCATTGAATGCAGTGTGCAAGGTTTCTGTGCATGATGAATTTTTAGGATGACAAATACAAAAAAAAAAATGCATACAAAAAAAATTAATAAATAAATGTTTAATTTTAGTTTCAGTTTACACAATGTAATAAAAATGTACAATGTACTAAAAACTGTAAAGTGTTTCCTTTGTATTTTTGAGTAGTTTCTTGTACAGACAACAATTTTCCAACAAACAGATCCACAAAAATGACAAAAAATGCTGTAAAATGCATGCCAGGCCAGTAGTTGGTGATAGTTTTAGTTTTACTGTACATTTACATGACAACATTGCACTAAAAACTAAGAAGTTACCCTTATAGGCAACAACATTGCAACACACGGATCCACGAAAATGACTAAAAATGCTGTATTATGCACTTGTAGTTGGCGATACTTGTAGTTTTAGTGTATGTTTACATGACAACAATGTCCTAAAAACAGAAATGTTTCTCATATAGACGATAACATTCCAAAACACAGATCCACAAAAATGACTAAAAATGCTGTATTGTGCATACCAGGCCAGTATGGCGATGTCATTTTGTAAAGTAACACTCTGTGCACATACTGAACTGAACACGTGATGCGCTTGTGCATAAAATGACTGTTTTCACAAATGCACATTTTTGTCATTTACACGGTATCATTTTCAAAAACTTGCACTTTGAAAGCCATTTGTGTCCCCAAAATGCTGTTGTCATGTAAACAAAAGGCCAAAACATAAAAAGTTTTTGTTTTTAGTTGAAAATGGTGTCATGTAAATACAGCTTAGTAAACTATAATAACACTGTAGAGCACACTCTACCAAAGAGTTAAAGGGTTGTTTACCCCGAAATAGGGTGATATAATTAGGGGTGTCGCAATATACAGGTATTGGCAAAATTTAAAAATGAATAGAACACATGTAATAATATGACACACAATAATCCGGTGCTAGCTTCATTATGGAGCGTTAAACTCTCATGTGTGATTTGTTTCATTCATACTCAACACCAGAGGGTGCCCTCATGCAGAAAGTCCACAAGCAAGACTCATACGAGTAATGAAACAAATGACTTCCAGAAAATCCCAGGATTAGTTCACTTCCAGAATAAAAAATTCCTGATTATTAACTCACCGCCATGTCATCCAAGATGTTCATGTCTTTCTTTCTTCATTTTTCTCCATATAGTGGACTTCAGTGGCGGTGTTTCACAAAACCATAGGGTATGGCAGTGGCGTAAATCGTAGGGGTACAGTTTTGCTAAATAAGAAAATACCACGGCACACCAAGCACTGAAATATATGAAAAAAAGATAGAAAAGTAAAAGGCTTTAAAAAGACGTTAAATAATTAAAGTTGGTATTGTGGCTTTATCAGACTGCACTTAACATTTTATGAAAATCAAGCTCAAATGGAGTTGGTTTTTGACCAGCGAATGACAGAGATCTGTGTTCTGTCTGTCATTAGAACAGCTGTATCTGAGGCAGCAAGTGCATCACATTTTGTGCTTTCATCAACGTACAGGTTATAACGTTTATTGTAGCTATATGGGCACTTCGTTTTTCTTGTTGTTTAATAGACTTGGCCAAAATCTCATGATCTAAACGATGAAGCACTATATTCACAGGATAGGCTATTTAAAATATAGTCTACAAAAATTGCTACAACCTCCGAATGGCAAAAGCTAAGACTCGTTTCCGCTCTTCAAACACACAAAAAACATTAGCCTTTACTAATGACCAAAATGATAAACGCATCACTTTTGTTTTTGCCCCCATTTTTCATGAGCTGAACTCAAAGATCTAAGACTTTTTCTATGTACACAAAAGGCCTATTTCTCTCAAATACTGTTCACAAAACTAAGTTTGTGTTAGTGAGCGCTTCTCCTTTGCCGAGATAATCCATCCACCTCACAGGTGTGGCATATCAAGATGCTGGTTAGACAGCATGATTATTGCACAGGTGTGCCTTACGCTGGCCACAATAAAAGGCCACTCTAAAATGTGCAGTTTTACCGTATTGGGGGGGTCCAGGGGGGTCTGAAAACCAGTCAGTATTTGGTGTGACCACCATTTGCCTCACGCAGTGCAGCACATCTCCTTCGCATAGAGTTGATCAGGTTGTTGATTGTGGCCTGTGGAATGTTGGTCCACTCCTCTTTAATGGCTGTGCAAAGTTGCTGGATAATGGCAGGAACTGGAACACGCTGTCGTATACGCCGATCCAGAGCATCCCAAACATGCTCAGTGGGTGGCGTGCGGTGAGTATGCTGGCCAAGCAAGAACTGGGATGTTTTCAGCTTCCAGGAATTGTGTACAGATCCTTGCAATATGGGGCCGTGCATTTTCATGCTGCAACATGAGGTGATGGTCATGGATGAATGGCACAACAATGGGCCTCAGGATCTCGTCACAGTGTCTCTGTGCATTCAAAATACCATCAATAAAATGCACCTGTGTTCGTTGTCCATAACATACGCCTGCCCCATACCATAACCCCACCGCCACCATGGGCCACTCGATCCACAACGTTGACATCAGCAAACCGCTCACCCACACGACACCATACACGCTGTCTGCCATCTGCCCTGTACAGTGAAAACCGGGATTCATCCGTGAAGAGAACACCTCTCCAAAGTGCCAGACGCCATCGAATGTGAGCATTTGCCCACTCAAGTCGGTTACGTCAACAAACTGCAGTCAGGTCGAGACCCCGATGAGGACAACGAGCATTCAGATGAGCTTCCCTGAGACGGTTTCTGACAGTTTGTGCAGAAATTCTTTGGTTATGCAAACCGATTGTTGCAGTAGGTGTCTGGGTGGCTGGTCTCAGATGATCTTGGAGGTGAAGATGTTGAATGTGGAGGTCCTGGGCTGGTGTGGTTACACGTGGTCTGCGGTTCTGAGGCCGGTTGGATGTACTGCCAAATTCTCTGAAACGCCTTTGGAGACAGCTTATGGTAGAGAAATGAACATTCAATTCATGGGCAACAGCTCTCATGGACATTCCTGCAGTCAGCATGCCAATTGCACGCTCCCTCAAAACTTGCGACATCTGTGGCATTGTGCTGTGAGATAAAACTGCACATTTTAGAGTGGCCTTTTATTGTGGCCAGCCTAAGGCACACCTATGCAATAATCATGCTGTCTAATCAGCATCTTGATATGCCACACCTGTGAGATTGAAGGATTATCTCGGCAAAGGAGAAGTGCTCACTAACACAGATTTAGACAGATTTGTGAACAATATTTGAGAGAAATAGGCCTTTTGTGTACATAGAAAAAGTCTTAGATCTTTGAGTTCAGCTCATGAAAAATGGGGGCAAAAACAAAAGTGTTGCGTTTATAATTTTGGTCAGTGTAGTATTTGAGTAAACATAATGAAACATAACAGAGAGTTTGGATAATTTTCCACGGCACACCTGACTAAGCTAGAGTATGTTGACCGGTGGACTTCAATGGGAGCCAACTGGTTGAAAGTCAAAATTGCAGGTTCAGTGCAGTGTCAAAGGCCTCTACACGAGCTAATAAGGGTCTTATCTAGCAAAACAATCGGTCATTTTGTAAAAAGAAAAAAAAAAACTTTTTAATCACAAATGCTCATCTTGCACTTGCACTAACTCTGTGATGCACATGCATCTGATGACTTCAAGCATTCCGTAATCGTTGGAAAAGTCACACGTTTAGTTCTTCATCTCTTCAAAAAGGTAGGGTAGGGTGAAAAACTTAACTTAAATCTTATTTTCTTCTTCAAAATTGTCTGACATCGTTGTTCTACCTTTTTTTGTAAAGGGTGTTTGACTTTCTTCGCACGTTCGCTTTGTAAACACTGGGTCGGTACTTCTGCCTTCATCATCATTTTTTTTTTTATGACCAATCGTTTTACTAGATAAGACCCTTATTCCTCGGCTGGGATCGTGTAGAGCTCTTTGAAGCTGCATTGAAACTGCAGTTTGGACCTTCAACCCGTTGGTCCCCACTGAAGTGCACTATATGGAGAAAAATCCTGGAATGTTTTCCTCAAAAACCTACATTTCTTTTCGACTGACGAAAGAAAGACATAAACATTTTGGATGACATGGGGGTGATTTCTTCGCCAACGCATTTAGTTCTCAGATTCAGATGCTTTAAACTGTTAGACAAACCATAATAATCAAACACACCATGGCAGTTTTGAAAATAATAAAGCATTGCGGTTCACTTATTCCCATTAAATTAAAACAGGTGCCATTTCAGCCTTGAGAATGATGTTAAGTGGTGCTTTAGCATTAGGGGTGTAGCTACTTTCATGATGCTTTTGTCAGTCTGTTGGCTCCCACTGCAGTCCATTATATGGAGAAAAATCCTGAAAAGTTTTCCTCAAAAACCTACATTTCTTTTTGAGTGATGAAAGAAAGACATGAACATCTTGGATGACATGGGGTTGATTTCTTCCAAATTATCAGGAAATTTTTATTCTGGAAGTGAACTAATCCTTTAAATAGACAAGAGCATCTGGCTGTCGCTGAATAAAATACAGAAAAAATGTTTTGTATAATGAAAAATGATGAGAATCAGCACACAGTTATGGTTTATCTGAGTTCTTCAAGCCATCTCAGGTATTTATATATAAAATAAATCGACATACCCATTAGAACTATATAGAATACTATAAAATAATCAGTTCATAGACGGAATTTCCAAGTTATTTCAAATATTCAAATGACACTATACCGCAAATTTGGAGTAAAAATATGTATTCTCATAAATTGTCTTACTTTGATACTAGGTACAACTAAAAACAGTTACCATTTTAAAATAAAGGTTCTTTATATTATTAAAATGCTCCTTAGGCTAAGAAAAAAAAGTATTCTGAAAGGTTCATTTGGGAAAAATGGTTGGACTATGGCATCACTGTGAAAATATATATATATATATATATTTTTAAGTGTGTTGATGTTTGTCTTGGTCTTCAAAATGTGCTTCATAATGTCTCCTGATAATAAAGGATGATTTAGACAATTATACAGGTCAAATAGCAACAAAATGCATTTCTGCTTTTAAAAGTTCTGGCCCCCCTGGCATCTGACTCCCAATTGTAAGGGCATTACTGTGAACTTGTTTTCTGTCTGTTTATGTAAAGTGAGGGATGAGTCGAAATGAATTTCTTTTGTAATCGACAGCATACCACAGACGTGGTGATCATGTAGAGCTTAAGTTGTATTTAACATAAAGTGGTCCTTCATAAATCTGCCGGTTTTTCAAGATTCCTCTCTTGCCATTTCTAGAACAGTACAACCGTAAACATGTCCTCGAAAAATCCCATAATTCATTAGTGATGATTTGATCGCTCATGTAAGTAATTAAGTTAATACTTGATGACGGCTGTGACACACCCACAATCAGAAGAAGAGCATCTCAAATCCACCCGTTCATGTCAAATCTGTGTTTCATAAAAGAAAATGAGTCACGGTGTATGATTCTCACAATTGCTTTTGAATTTACAAAATTACTAATTAATTCACCTTTGATTTCATGTCACGTCAACATCTTGAACACAGAAAAAATTTGCTTAATCATTATTTTGTTATTATTTATTTTATATGTTATTATTATTTCCAGTAAAAATATCCTTAAAATAAGAAACATTTTATTTTAAGATGCAGAATTTGATAGCATGTAAAGAAATTCAAATTCACAAATCATGTGAAATGTAGTTTCTATTTTATAAGTTAAAGTTTAAAGTAAACATATTTTCATATATATATATATATATATATATATATATATATATTATTTCATTTTATTTTATTTTATTTTATTTTATTTTATTTTTCATTTTTGATTTATATATCTATGAAGAGTTCAGTATTACTTTTACTTCAAACTCGCTAAATCCCAGCGTCAGCCCAATCAGAAGTATCGGTATTTAGGAAGAAGCCTATACATAGGAGCCTCATAAAAATGCTTATTTTAAAGTAAATATATATGTGATATATATATGTGTGTGTGTGTGCATAAAATAGTGCTTTTAACAGACTTAATTTGTATTTTTTTTTTAGTCTATACACAATACGTATATATACACATATATATAAAGTATGTTAGATGCAAAATTTTACTAAATATAAAGACAGATACATTATATTCCATATATGTCTTCTGAGATATAATTTTTATATTATATCATTTTGTTCTTACCTAATAAATAAAAGTTGTAAAAATAAATATTCACACAATTTATTATGATTTATATGCATAATTTGCCAGTCAGTTTTAAAAAATATACTTGACTCCAGATATACTCTCAAAATAAAAAAAAAAAAAAAAAAAAAAAAAAAAAATAATAATAAATAAATAAAATAAAATAAAATAAAATAAAATAAAATAAAATAAAATAAAATAAAATAAAATAAATGATTATTGTACAGAATTTTGCTTCTCAAGAAAATGGATCTTGTTTTAAGATCATTTTTGGTGGAAACCAAGATAAATATTTGTATATAAAAAATATACATATATAATATATGTATATGTCCAATCTATAAATCTTACAAATCTTATGAGATATCATTTTATATCTTCTAAGTTTTTTCTTACCTAATAAATAAAATTTTTTAACATAATTTTGACACAATTTATTATGATTTAAATGCACAATTTGACAATCAGTTTTAAAAATAAACTTGATTCCAGATATATTCTCAAAAAATAAATAAATAAATAAAATAAAATAAAATTAATGATTATTGTACAGAATTTTGCTTTTCAAGAAAATGGATCTTGTTTTAAGATCATTTTTGGTGGAAACCCGGAGAAATAGTTGTATATAATATATATATATATATATATATATATATATATATATAATTTTATATCATATCATTTTCTCCTACCTAATAAGTAAAAGTTGTACAAAATACATCTTCACTTTTATTATTATTTAATGTACAATTTGCCAGTCAGTTTAAAAAAAATAAGTAAATAAAAAAATAAATAAAAAATAAAATAAAATAAAATAAAATAAAATAAAAAAATTATTATTGGACATAATTTTGCTTCTCAATCTTGCTTTAAGGAGTTGATATATATATATGTATATATATATATATATATGTATATGTATATTTTTTTTTTTGTTTTTGTTTTTCTTTTTCTTATAGTGATACCATTTCTAACATGGAGCATAGATGTCTGTCTGAATGTTTTGGTGTGCAAAGCAAGGTCATTATTCTGTGATTCACTGTGTACCTGCCCAACGGCTTCTTGTGCAGCGATAGAGGAGTTGTCTGCCATTCTCCCTCCATGCAGCTGCACTGCAGACATCCCAGCGCTGGATTCAGAGTCCTAGACTGATAGATGTCAAAGACATGAGAGATACTGTACTGTATGTCAGAGAGAACAGCGTGTCTGTCTTTATCCTGTAGACGGTGGCATTCCTTTGCCGTGAGAACACAGTCTGGCACAGACGGTCCAGCGTTAAAGCATTCAGAGACCTGTGAAGACAAGAGTTATGGAGCGACAGAACAACACGTTTAGTTCTCAGATTCAGACGCTTTAAACTGTTAGACAAACCATAACAATCAAACACACCATGGCAGTTTTGAAAATAATGAAGCGTAAGGTTTCACTTATTCCCATTAAATTGAAACAGGTGTTATGAGGCCATTTCAGCCTTGAGATTCATGTTAAGTGCTGCTTTAGCATTAGGGGTGTAGCTACTTTTATGATGCTTTTTTGAAGAAATAATGCATGCTGATCTCATAAGAAGCGCTTAAACAACAAAAGAAAATAATACAGGGTTGAAGCGACTTGCGGGTGAGTCACTGGTGCCAAAATTGTCATTTTAGGTTCAATTGTTCCTTTAACTGTCAGAAAGTGCTGACATCATTAGAAAGGTTTGTCAGTCGCATACCACTGGTAATCTGTTAGTCTGCCTAAATAACCAGTTGCTTAAGAAGAAAATGGCCTGTTCTGTCCGAGCTTAGTCATACACAGTCAAAGCCTTGAGACGTGGGATGAAACGGCGCACAGTCTTACCTGGCATCGGCTGGCAAGGCTGCCTGTACCGCTCGTTTTGTTTTCTAATAACAACATTATTATTAAAACAAGGAATAATCACACTATTTTTTCTTCCATGTTTTAATCATAAATCTGTAGTGCAGCACATTGTTAGCCAAAAAATAAAAAAGTTTGTTTAACTTTCTTTTGATTAAAAGCTTACAACACAAAACACAGTATTTCTGAAATGAATGAATGAATGGCTGAATAAATAAATAAATAATTATTGCAAAAAACAAAATTATTTTTTTATTATTATTATTGCAAAAAACAAATAAAACAACAATAATAAATTCATTTGTTTTTATAAAATCAATTAATTAGAGATGCTTTTGATTATTAAAATTTAACTTAACCATTAAAATGGAATTCAGAAAAATGAAACCAAAAAAACATAGAATTTGGTAAAAATAAAACAGAATTTGAAAATAATAATAATAACAATAATATGGCCCTAAACATGTAATTTTTGTTGCTTGTAATCAGTTGTTGTTAAG
Source organism: Cirrhinus mrigala (assembly GCA_036247105.1). NCBI lineage: Eukaryota > Metazoa > Chordata > Actinopteri > Cypriniformes > Cyprinidae > Cirrhinus > Cirrhinus mrigala. Next base: position 4,135,142 of record CM070029.1, on the reverse strand, counting down.
TTGTAGAAGTTACTTTTTAAGTATGTACAAGTAAGTTGTACATACTTTTTGATTAATAAAATTAAATTGATCAATTTAAACAGAATCTAGAACAAAATGGAATCCAGAAAAATTAAAATCAAAAATAAATAAATAAATAAATAAATAAATAAATAATAATTTGGAAAAAAAAAAAAAAAAAAGAAGCTGAATTTGGGGGGTGACCCTAAAAGTATCATTTTTCTTAAACTTTTAATAAATTGCTTGTAAATTGTAGAGGTTTTATAATTTCAATTAATTGGACATACTTTTTGATTAATACAATTTGAACTGTCCAGAAAAAGTCCAGAATAAAATTCCAGAAAAAATGAAAAATTAATAATAATAATAATAATAATAATAATAATAATAATAATAATAATAAATAAAAAAATGGAATTTGGAAAAAAAATATAAAAAATAAAAAGCAAAACAGATTTCATAGGTGCCTAGTTTTTAAAAGAGCAGCAATACCACTTTCATTTGGGAATGAATGAATGAATGAATATTTTATTTTAAAAATTAATTTTAATTTTTTATTATTTTAAATGTTAAATTATACATTTTAAACACAAATATATTTTAAATTCTAAATATAGATTAAAATATAATTTATAAAATATAATGAATAATTAGCATAACTTACAAAATGTAATTTCTGATTTATTATTTAACACTAATCATCTTCTAAAAATGGCAAATATTGTATTCGAGCATATATTGACTTCTAAAGTCAGTTTTTATCATGTCTATTGGTTTACCCGTCTAACATTGTAATGTCATTGAATTATTTCCAAATGGAGTCTTTTTTTCAGCAAATATAACGGAATTTATATCACCACCATATCATAAAATAAAGGGTTTTTTTTCCTTCCATCAACTGATAACCCTAAAACTTTTTCTGTTTTCAGGTTTGCAGTCAGACTTGTCCCAGCGCTCACGAATCACAGCTTTATTAGGTCTACTTTTACAGCCTTCCCAGCTAACAAATCCCCAAGAAGCAGACATTGAGCTGAAGCATGAGAGAGCAGGTAGGTCTAGTGTGTCCTTCAAACCTTACTTTGCTGTCCCTGCCTGCAGAAATGAGAGGAATCGCCCAAAGTAGGTCAGTCCTCGCTCTCCTGGGTCAAACACGCCTTCCTATCTGCGCAGTCCGCGCTCGACATGATAACGTCAGCTGTGACAGCGTTCTGCTGCTGCGGACGAGAGGTGTGCTGGTCTGCAGCCTCGGGGGCCGGCGGGTCGAGGGTTCGAGATCCGCTGTTGGTCATCAGAGGGATAAGAAGGCCGGTTCGCAACCTGTCATAGCCAGGAGCGAGTGAGAATAGCGCAAAGCCTTTGCTTGGCATTCTGGGATTGAGATGCACGGGTGAAGTCGCGTTTGCGAATTATTCTCAGAGATGTTGAGGCCCCTGCAAATTTCCCAGAATAAAGCTGTCAACGAATCCTTGTCACCGCTGTCACATGACCAGAGTCTGCAGATGCTTAGTCAATTAATTGGCTGGTAAATTAATTTTCTGTGCACGCCATATGTTTAAAGTTGTCATTTAAAGGGAACATATAATGGAAAACAAGTGTTGATACTGATTTCACACGCAAACAGTTAGCAAATCATAGCTGAAGTTATTAAATCTTAAAGGTACAGTAGCAGAAACTGATACTACATCATGGAAAAATTTCACCGGAAAGACAAATATGTTTAAATAGCACGTCTTGGGACCATGTTTCTGAAAAAGGGTGAAAAGTTGTGATTTTAAAATAAATTCTGCCAGTTATAAAGAAAAGCAAGCCTTTATTTAGGACTACTGTGATTTTTGCAGTTTTACAAAACAGTTATAACACAGTTTTGCTTTGTGATGATTAGCACACATATTATAATTTATATAATTTAATTATCACAGTTTAGCATTTTGACAATTAAGAAACAGTTTATAATATATATATATATATATATATATATATATATATATATATATATATATATATATATATATATATATGTATATATATATATATATATATATATATATATATATATATATATATATATATATATATATATATATATATTTATTGTGAACTAGTTAAAAATGCATTATGGTACTATTTATTGTACTAAATTCAATTTGTCATATAGAATGATATAGAATTATTATATTATATATTATTATATATATAATTATGAGAATTGTCACAGTTTTGCATTTTGACAATTAAGACACAATTTATAATTAATAAATAAATAAATATAAATCAATCTAAATATACACACACACACACACACACACACACACACACACACACACACACATATATATATATATATATATATATATATATATATATATATATATATATATATATATATATATATATATTCAATTTGTTGTTTTATTAATTGCCTTCATTTCCTGTAAGCAAGAGATTGGAAATAACATAATATAATATAATATAATATAATATAATATAATATAATATAATATAATATAATATAATATAATATAATATTTTTGGATTGTGACAAAAAATTATGACAATTATCACACTTTTGCATTAAGATAATCAACACACAGCTTATAATTTATAAAATATAAAAACTATTTAACTATTTAACATTTAACAATAAACATATAAATCTAAATATAAGTATATATAATAATTTCATTGTTAAATGTTGAATATATATATATATATATATATATATATATATATATATATATATGAAACAATATTTGAGAGAAATGTGTACACAGAAAAAGTCTTAGATCTTTGAGTTCAGCTCAGTGTCCTCAAAAACAAAAGTGTTGCGTTTATAATTTTGGTCAGTGTAAGTGTATATATATATATATATATATATATATATATATATATATATACACACACACATATATAGAGACAAAACTGTATTAAAACTACATAGAAATCACAATGGAAATATGTATACGTGTGAAAATGTGTGTATATTTATATATTTATGTATATATTTAAAAAAAAATCTTTTGATTTTGAGGTGAAATATGACACCTGCGTTTCTTTGTGCGATTCACCTGCACATACCTACATCCTCATTGTCATCAAAAGGTCAGTGTCACTCACAAACTTCTCTTTTGACACCCTTAAACAGTTGGCAAAGTGCCTGTGGCCAGGAAATGTCCGCTTTAGATGAAACCGTAGCCCGGACTTGCATAACAAACCTCCTTCCCTCTCGCCCATCACCATCAGAACACAATGAGCTCCTCTGACATGAGAAGTGGAGCTTTTTTTCAGGTTAGACCTAGTTCCCATCAGCAGCGCTCTCTCCGCTCAGGAACGTACCGCAAAGACGGCCTCATGGGAAGTGTGAGCTGGTAAATTTTGCATAAGTCTGACACACACACACACACGTACACGTGTTTTAAATAAGAGGCCGTCTGTCATGGAGTTTTCCAGGTGGACGTGCACTCTTTCTGTCCATCCTAAACGTAGCTGATAAGTCACCTTGCATCTCATCTTTGTTAGCCGAGCGCGTCAACGTTAGTCGATCTCGTGTGGTTCCTTCGCCACATCTGGCCCGCTGGAAACGCATTTGTGACAGAATTAATTGAGGAACACCGATCCCTCGGCGGCTTCTCTTTGCAAATCATTGGGTAGATGTGCTTCCCAAGTTTGTGTGGGATCAGTTTTATGGGTTTCTTGCGAGATGCAGGTAGCATATGTGAGCAGTCACACAAGCTCTCCTATAGAGCCACAGGGCAGCAATAAAAGCAGCCTATCAGAGACTATCAGCCTTCGTGTCATTCTGATTTACGAGTATGCTTTGTGGCAAAAGGGGCTTCTTGTTTTGCTGACGGGTGGATTTCATACGGTGGTCTTTCTCTCGCAGGTTTGCTAGTCTTGCTGAGCAACGTTTAGTAAACTGATGCTTTGGCCATCTCATGTGATCTCTAAGTTAAACTCTTCAAAATGTATCATGTCTTTAAGAATGAAATAAAATTTGCTGCTGTTATCAAAGCAGATTGTTAAAAATAAGGTTTTCATTACAGATTTCTCTATTTCTCTTATAATGGCAACTATAATAACTAATACAGTGTTTAAGTGTTTAAAACACCTAAATGCCACCAAAATGTCATAATTACCTGTGAGAAACTCTGTGTTTTAAAGAATGATAAAAAAGTAAATAATGCCTGTTTTAGAGAAAAACAGCCTTCATTTAGGACAAAACAAATTATAACAATCAGTTGTCACAGTTTTGCATTTTGATGATTAGCACACGTCAAAATATATATTATTTATAATTAATAATAAATTTTATTTTTAAATGCATTGTGAAGTTGAAAGAACATTGTGGTAGTATTTATTATACTGAATTTATTAATGGTTGAATTTATTCATTATTATTTATTTTGTCATTTTATTAATTTATTATTTTCTATATTTAATATATGTAATAAAATAAATATATTTGCATAAATATATTTTCTACCAATGTATTTTTGCCAGATTTTTTTTTTTTTTTGGTGATTAGCACACATCATAATTTATATTATTTATTATTAATAATATGTTTTATTTTTAAATGTCTTGTGAAGTACAGTTGAAAGAACATTGTGGTAGTATTTATTATACTGAATTTATTAATGGTTGAATTTATTCATTATTATTTGTTTTGTCATTTTATTATTTTATTATTTTCTATTGGGCAGCAATAATATTTCATATTCTCCCCATATGGCCAAAAATATTTCCAATAAATATATTTAATATATTATATATAATAAAAATAAAAATATTTACATAAATATATTTTCGACCAATGTATTTTTTTTTTATTACACTAAATGTATTAGTTGTTGAATTTATTCATTAGTATTTATTTTGTCATTTTATTAGTTCCCTTTGCTTTTTATATAGAAAACAGAAATTAATATTAAAGTTTTAAAAAAAAATGTAAAAATCATTCGGCAGTAACAATGTTTCACATTCTCCCTATATGGCCCAAAAATATAAATATATAAAAAAAAAAAAAAAAAAAAAAAACACACACACACATATATACTGTCATATATATACTGAATTTTCACCTTCAAATGTATTTATTTTTGGCCTTTTTTTTTTGTAAATATATTTTTAAAATATACATTTATTTTGATAAATATATGTACTGTAAGATTGGATTTTCTTGTCCCTTTAATACATTTTGAAATATATTTTGGTATATGAAGGTTGAAACTAAATATATTTTCAAACTATATATTTCATTGAGCCTTACTACTTACAAATTAAATTTAAAATATATTTTGGCCCAAAAAAAAATTATTTATTTATTTATTGCTGTATGGGTCGCCACTGCTGATTTTTACTCACATTTGCCGCTTGGCGATGATCATAACTTACATAACACTTCGAATGCTCATGGTAGGATACTTTCGTTTTTACATCACCACCAGGAAATAACATGATTTTTAGTCTTGTAAATGCGTTTTACTTGCATTGCCAAGTTACTGATTTGCATTTCAACTGGTTAAACAGGATATTGCAATAAAGTGATTTTTGGCAGTTATCAGCAAATTGGTGTGAATTTTAACATGCTCCCTGCTTATGTGGTTGCATGAAACATTGATATGCGCTTACTTTGCTTTTCAATGTGTTGCACTAGATCTAAATCTTCCTGGAAAGTGAAAACTATGTGAATACTGAATTGTCCAAAATATCTAAATTGCATGCACATTGCTTCATATTTACTATTTCTGAAACACTTAAAGCAGTAGTGACTCAAATCCAAATGGTCCACTCCTGCATTATTTCACACTAGGTGTTGCATGCATAAATACAACATATATTGCGTTAAAAAGACCTACTTAATACTGAACTGTAAATGCATGCAAACAGCACCTCAATGTATTGTTCCCATTTTATTTTATTTGCAAGCCTAGGCTGGTGTATTTACCCTGTTAACTTGCACGGCACACCTGGATCTGACATATGCGTGCTAAATTGCAGATTTTTAAAGCTGTATTAACGTGAATGTGCGTTTTCAGCATCACGCACCGAAGGGCTGCAGCATTTCAGGTACACGAAATACCATCAAGCTTCACGTCCTCCCTAAATTGCCATTCTAGCACAACAGTTAGATATTAGGTGAAATGGAGGTACACAAAACGAATGCGAGGGAATATATAATTGAGGTTTTATAGGCTTAATTTCAGGACTTGTACTGCTTGATTATATGTATCCCAGCTCTGATACGACTTCATTGAAATTTACAACAAGTAATCTTCTACCATATGGACTCACCAAATGGAGATCACAGACTGGCAAAAGCAATCAGCTTTTTAATTAACAGAATTAACAGTGCGATGTTAAACTATAATGACAGCAATAAAAACACTTGATGGAACAATGGCAGCCGACAGAAGCTCATTCATAACTGTTATTTTCATTTCAGGGGGAGAGTGACAATGGATCCGAGCAGACGCTTTGCCCGCAACACTCACCCGTGAGTCGCGAGCTCATTTTGACATTGTACACGAGACTGTAAAACTAGGATCGGGGAACGACGGGTTGTTGGAGCTGGCGCCGCTTGGCTTTGCTGCTCCTTCTGAATGTGCAAACACGCTTTTGAAGCGCTCTGACTGATTACGGCTCACGGATTATTAGAAATGTTCGATTTCATTTCTTGAAGTTGTTAAGAATGGAGAAAATGAATATTTGGGAGCAAAGACGTAATTCCTCAGACCACTTGAGATCAGCCATTTATGACACAATGATTGAGTTTATTTTAATGGTAATTTGATAATCAAGTTTATTTTAAATCATATCATTGATTTGCTGAGCTTTTCACAGTACGTACAGTTTCAAAGCAGCTTTACTGAAAATAATCCATTAAATCCCAGAGATCAACATCTTTTTGTTTAATATTTTTTTAAATGTAATATTTAGCTTTTTTTACATTCATTTATTGGTATATAATTTTATTTACAGAGAAAGCACCCTTTTTGTTTATTTCTTTAAGGGAAAAGTCACAGTTTTAAGCCTTTCATTCATTCATTCATTCAGTTTCCATTCATGTGTTTTTTTGAATCATTCATTCATTCATTTGTGTATTTATTGAATAATTAGTTTATTTGTTCATTTATTCATGTATTCATTCATGTATTTTTTTTAATTTGTTTATTCGTTCATTCATTCATGTATTTATTGAATCATTAGTTCATTCATTCATTGTTTATTTGTTCATTCATTCATATATTCATGTATTCATTCATTCATTCATGTATTTATTCACTCATTCATTCATTCATGTATGTATTGAATCATTTGTTTATTCCTTCTTTCATTCATTTATTCATTCATTCGTTCATTTATTCATTCAGCGGAGACTCGTTTCATTCTGTTTTAGACAGCACTTTTCAGCCTGTAGTTTTCTGTAAATGTTAAAATTTTGTTTTTTATTTGTTCATTCGTTCGTTCATGTATTTATTTAATAATTTGTTTATTTCTTCATTCATTCATTCATGTATTTATTGAATAATTAGTTTATTTCTTCATTTATTCATGTATTCATTCATTAATTTGTGTATTTATTTAATTTGTTTATTCATTCATTCAATCATTTATTAATGTATTTATTAAATCATTAGATCATTCATTCATTGTTCATATGTTCATATATTCATATATTTATGTATTCATTCATTCATTCATTTATGAATGTATTTATTGAATAATTTGTTTATTTGTTCATTTATTCATGTAATCATATAATAATCAATAATTGATAATAATAATAATCGATCGTTTATCGTTTAATCATTCATTCATGTGTTTATTTAATCATTTGTTTATTCCTTCTTTCATTCTTTTATTCATTCATTCATTCATTCTTTTATTCATTCATTCATTCGTTCATTCATTCATTTATTCATTCATTTATGTGTTTAATCCATTTGTTAATTTGTTCGTTCGTTCATTCATTCATTCCCGTATTTAATTATTTGTTCATTCATTCATTCATTGAATCATTTGTTTATTTCTTCATCCATTCATTCATTCATTCATTTAATCATTCATTCATTCATTTATTCATTCATTTATGTGTTTAATCGTTTTTATTCATTCATTTATTTATTCATGTATTTAATCATTTATTCATTCATCCATTCATTCAGTCATTTATTCATTAATTTATTCATTTGTTTATTTGTTCATTTATTCATGAATTTATTTATTGAATTATTTGTTTATTGATTAATTCGTTCATTCATTTAATCATTCATTCATTCATTGAATCATTTGTTTATTTCTTCATTCATTCATGTATGTATTCATTCATTATTTTATCCATTTATTCATCCACTCATTCATTCATGTATTTGTTTAATCATTTGTTCATTCATTTATTCATTCTTTCATGTATTTATTGAATTATTCATTCATTCATCCATTCATTCATTTATTGAATTATTCATTCCTTCATTCATTCATTAATCCATCCATTCATTCATTTATTTAATCATTTGTTCATTCATTTATTCATTCTTTCATGTATTTATTGAATTATTCATTCATTCATCCATTCATTCGTTTATTGAATTATTCATTCATTCATCCAGCCATCCATTCATGTATTTATTGAATCATTTGTTCATTCATTTATTCATTCTTTCATGTATTTATAGAATCATTCATTCATTCATTCATTCATTCAGTTAGTTTAAAGAATAGTTTAATTAGGTAGGGAATATTTCTGTTCTTGGGCATTTGTTTTTGAGTTTTAGATTTCCTTCTTTCTTTCTTCCTTCTTCTTTGTATTATTATTATTATTATAGAGATTAGTGAATTTTAGGCGAAACATAAATAATTTTCTTAGTGTTTAGGGATGAGAAACGTCCTATGGAATGGGGAATCTCCCTATTATGAGGCTTCTGTGTTGGTTTCATTGTGCCGCACAGGTTTGAAAAGCATCAGCACAGCTCATAGATCAAGGTCACATGATTCCTCTTAATGCCGTTAGTGTCATTGATCAATTAAGACGACACACTCCGATTGGCCGTCAGTAGTCATTGGAAGCTGACAGCGGTACATTGACCCTACAGCACATTACAGCCTTTTTCTCACTCGCTTTCACACACACACATACTCGAACGCACACAAAGGGTGATAAACCACGGTCGCTGACCGCCACAGTGCACAAAAAAAGTCAAATTATGAGAAATAATGAAAAGGCATCAATATGAATTCAGCGGAGACTCGTTTCATTCTGTTTTAGACAGCGCTTTTCAGCCTGTAATTTTCTGTAAATGTTAACATGGTCAGTCCTGCCTATTGATTCTATTATTTTGACCTTGCATTAGTGTCGGCTAATCTCGCATGCCATAAAATTTCATTTTGTTGTGAAAAATACTCCGAGGCCCTCAGGGTGAGTTAGACACAGGCCGCGGCACCCTTGGGAATCATAAGTGCACACGCGGGTAAACAAACCATACAGCTAATGCTTCTTACACCACTGAGCAGCACTGCGGGTTACATTTCTACCTAAACCCTTTATTCTCCTCTTTTCAAAGTGACTTGATGTGTTGTGTGGTCGCCTCGTCTCGTTCAAAGATAAATGCAAGCTTCTTCCAAAGAGATATTGTTTTTTCCCTCCCCTTCTAGTGCAAAAGGTGACGAGAGCAGTTATTAAAGAGTCGGATGTGATGCATATCTGGTTTAGCGTGCCCTCTCGCTCTCGAGGTCACGTGCACGAGGCCGGCACATTTTGCCTATTGCTTTCAAAGGGTAAATAAAGGTTTTTTGTGCTTGTTGGAAACGGCTTACATTGCAGGAGTCACACTGAAAGGCCATATATATGTTCAGAAAATAATAAAAGCAAGGGTTGACACCTTTTATGTGGCCTGCATTCATCTTTATGAGAAATTTTGGTAAATAAAGTTTCGTAAAGTTATGGCATACAGTAAACACAGTAAAAGTGGGGTTTTGTTAGAGTTACATTTTGAGACAATTTATTTTTTCCAATCACCTATGATTTACTTTTACTTTTAAGTATTTGATTCTAATTCTAATAATTAATAACAGCTAAAATTTAATTCGAACATTAGCTATATCTATATTTACATAATAATAATAATAATAATAATAATATATATATATATATATATACTGGGATTATTTATTTATTTATTTATTTATTTATTATCTCATTCAAGTTTTTATATTTATATAAAAACATACTTTTTTTTATTTATTATTATTTTTTAGGAATGATGTTTTAACAAATTTGCAAATATTTTCTTTGTACTTAATATCACTTCCCATCCTATTAATCTCACAATTTTTAAAGTGGGATATTATGTTAATTTGCTTTAAATAAGAAAATCTAATTTTAAATAATTTCACTACTTTGGTTTCAGATGCTGCTATTTTTGACATGTTCCCAGGAACTATGCACTTTTGACAAATAAAAGCTAAGAAATATTACAGGTAAATTTATTTTATTTTATTTTATTTTATTTATCCCATTCAAGTTTTTTATATTTATATAAAAATATAAATATTTGTATTTATTGATTTGTTTGTTTGTTTATTTATTTTTTAGTATTTTCTTTGTACTCAATATCACTTCCCATCCTGTTAATCTCATGCGTCAAGGGACGCTCCCTTTAAACAAAAAAAGCCATCTTTTAATGACATCCTCCTACAGGAAGTGACATCATTTTGGAGGGAAGCAGCAGCACAAGCACCAGTAAGTGTTAGCAATGGTTTTGATTAGTTCTGTGATATTTTGTTGTGTTAGCTGGTTTGTCTTAACTAAAATACCCCATTACTGAAGCTTACAAATACAGACTTTAGCTCTTTATTTTCATCCTGTTAGGAATCCAGTCATGCCAATGTGTTTATAATAAAAATAAAAAATAAGTTTGAAGTGTCTAGGCTTGAACAGAGCACACTTTTGAAGTGTAGTATACCATTTTAAAGAAATACTGCCTCATATTGCAACACAAACATATAAATTGTTTTAAACTAAACGGTTTAAAGGTACCCAGCTATGTTTCCGCAGAATCTGTGAAAATAAATATTTTCATATTTTGGTATTGTAGGCCAGCCAAACGTACTGGTTTCACAGAGCTGTGCTGAAGATTTGAGGACTTTGGAAAGTTCAGCTGTCAATCAATGAGAGCAATGACTCATAAATATCCAATACATGCAATACCCACAACACACATGATTTTTACATGAGCACTACAAAATAACTTATTTAAATACTGTAGTGTTCTGATTACAGAAAAAATGACAGTGGTTGTTCATAAATGTTTAAAATGGCAAAAATGTGGGATTAGATACAGTTGTTTTTTTAAGCAATTTTTTATTTAATTTATCCATAACCAGGTTGACCCGTTGAACCAGCAGTTGTATGCAGCACTTTACATAACGGGTGGATATGAGGTAAGTCACGACAGTTTCTCCGCAGGTTGACCCGGAAGTGGAGCAGAACGTCCAGAAATTAAATGTTATGTCCACACGTTGTTTTTCTTTTTCCAGGTCCTGCATTTTATCTTGTACAGGTTGTCCATTGTGTTTTGTTTAGCCTGTATTACATTTCCAACGTGTGACATGTCGAAATAATGAATCTCCAACTCAGAAGTGGGAATTTCCCAGGTGCACTTGAAGGCAGGTCAAGCAAAGATGTATTTTCCATTGGGAAACTCGTAAGCGTCAGCTCTCCAGTGAATTGCAGTTTCTAGGGCTGTATTTCAAATATTTTAATCTCTTGTTTACACCAGAGCTTGTAGTTGGCTGAAGTAAAGCTAAGGATTCACCCTTCTTCAGATACTGCACATGCATAAATGATATAGTGTAAATGGCATTTTGTCATCATCCTTTGTTTATTTGTTTTGGCTACTTTGAAATATTCTCTTTTTTTCTGACTCAAATGAATAATATGCAGTGTTGAGAAGAATGCTTAGAAAAATGTAATAGGTTACGGATTACAAGTTACCCTTTTTAAAAGGTACTCTTTTAAAAATAAAGGTGCTTCACGATGCCATAGAAGAACCTTTTTTTGTCTAAATGGTTCCATAAAGAACCTTAAACATCTGAAGAACCTTTCTGTTTCGCAAAATGTTCTTTGTAGTGAAAGCAGGTTCTTCAGATTATAAAAGGTAAGAATGAGATGGTTCTTTAAAGAACCTTTGACTGAATGGTTCTTTGTGGAACCAAAAATGGTTCTTCTATGGCATCGCTGTGAAAAACCTTCTGAAGCACCTTTATTTTTAAGAGTGTAACTGTTTCATTTACTTTATTAAAGTAACGTAACTGATTACATTTGATTACTTTTCTAAATTTCTAACTGTTAATCATTTTCAAACATTTAAACCAGACAGGGATAAGCTTACTTTTTTCTGTCAGACATTCAAAATCCTTCATCGCTTAAATTCCAATTATCATAATTGAATTTTAAAGCACAGCCACCACAGAATCAGACTTTAGCACCTCTTTTGACTTTTGTGATCGTTCTGAGGTTAAATACAGATTTTAAATCATAACAAAAAAAAGTAAATATTAATACAAGAAATATTCAGATGTAACCCCTTTATAATCATTAACATTTTCATAAGTAACTGTATTTTTTCAGTAACTATCACAGATTACAGTTACATTTATTTTGTGGTTAAATTATATAACGGGATCAATCAGAGTTCAATTTGTTCTTACGTGGCAATTAGGAGTGGGGTTGTATAAGATATAGCATGGGAGTGATTTTAATAATGGCATGAAGATCTCAAACAAAACTCTGGATACCTTCTAACCTGGAAAATTTTAGCAAATATAGTGATTTTATTTACAAAAGCACTCAGTACTTTGTAAACATTAATTATTTGGTATTTTGTTACATCTTAAGAGGGTATTTACACAACACTGAAAGTTTTTTTAATGTGTTTTGGCCGTTCATTGGGTCCTGAAAACGTAAAATTTTGCAAACGGGTTAGTTTTAAAAATGTTACTGTTATTGTATTTGTGTAAATTATAAAAATGTGCATTCGGGAAATCTTTGTGGCATTATTTGTACTATGTGTTTAGTGTATGGGCATGCATGAGTGTTTTTACAAACTGGCATTGCCATTACTGCACTGTAAAAATAAAAAACACAATTTGAGTCAGCTTAAAATAATTTGTTACCCTGCTGCCTTAAAATTTTAAGTTCAGTCAACTAAAATAAGTTTATTCAACTTGAAATGTTAAGTTGTACTAAGTAACAACTTAGATATTTGTGTTTGCTAAACTTAACAGATGGGTAAGTAAGCTGCCTTAAATTTTTAAGTTGATTCAACACAAATATCTAAGTTGTCACTTAGTATAATTTAACATTTCAAGTTGAATAAACTTTTTTTGAGTTGACTGAACTTAAAATTTTAAGGCAGCCAGGTTACAAATTATTTTAAGTTGACTCAGCAAATTTTTTTTTACAGTGTGGCCTGACATGCATAATACAGCATTTTTAGTCTTTTTTTGTGGATTTTGACGACATTGTTGTCTCTACATGAAAGTTTTCACAAACATTGGAAAAGTTTTCCAATTGTAGCACATTTGGAAAAGTAAAAAAGACATTGTTTTTTTTTTTTTTGTTTGTTTTTTTGTCTTGTTGCATAATAGAGTAATTGCAACTGATTAGTGTATATTATTTTATTTCAACCCTGTTACAATCAGCGCTGGTAATTTCAACCTTAGTATTCTCGCATACCAACTAAGCAGTATTTTATTGTTTTATTTAAAAAATAACCACATTTATTTCAACCCTGTTACACTCAGCCCTGTTTATTTCAACCTTTATATTCTCGCATACCAACTAATCTGTATTTTATTATCAGTATTTAAACTATAAAAATGTGCATTTGTGAAATCTTTGTGGCATTATTTGTACTACGTGTGTAGTGTATAAACATGCGTGAGCACATTGTTGCCATCTAAAATGAGCTAAAGCAACACAGTTCTTAAACATTTTGTCAAAACTTCCTTTGCTTTGCAGTCAATTCACTTAAATTTGTAAAACTGAAGTTTTCTTACTCCATTTGTGTTGAGACTACAAGCAATGTTGCCTAGTCCACGGTTCTTACCACAGTATTGGGCTACTTTTACATTGTTGCCGCTAGTTGTTTTTGACGGCGGGTTAAAGCAATCCCAATAACATGCAGTTTTTAGGCAATTAGGCGGATTTTGTTTTGAAAACCTGTTTTTGTTGCTATTTCTAACTAGGCAGTTAATTGCTGTATCCCAGCATGCTATGTATGGGACTTGATTAAAAGATTAAATGTTGAAATGAAGTGTTTTTTAATGTGTTTTTGAGAAAGGTGTAAAGACTTGTCAGTCTTTATGAGGATTTAAAAGTGTTTTTGCATGCTTTTAGCATGCTTGTGTCTGTTATTGCTAGTTTGAAGTTAGACTGAGATTTGTTTGTTATTTTGACGTTCTCCATGCAGTTTGCAAAAGATCAACACTTAAAAAATAACCACATTTATTTCTACCCTGTTACAGTCAGCCCTGTTTATTTCAACCGTTATATTCTTGCATATGCGAACTAACCAGGATTTTATTCTATTTAGTTTTTTTTTTTTTTAAATAACCACATTTATTTCAACCCTGTTACAGTCAACAATTATATTCTCGCATATGCCAACTATGCAGTTTTCTTATTTTTTTTAAATTCT